>JAIOJX010000028.1:24283000-24493000 GCA_022376925.1 Tragulus kanchil
GGATTTTTCCAGCAAGAATACTGGAATGGGTTGTGATTTCCTTCTCCAGGAGATCTAGCCGACCCAGGAATTGAACCCACATCTCCTGCATTGGCAGGCGGGTTCTTTGCCACTGAGCCACCAAGGAAGCCCTCTTTCTAACATACCTGCCCACAAAGGCGTCTGTGCTTGAAGGCTGGGCACGCATGCATGAGTTAGTGTGGGCATCTCAGCACACCTCACCCTGAGATGTGAAGGGCTTCCAAAGGTGAGTAGTTTAGTCTCTAATCCTTTTATGTTGCGCCAAAGAGGGGGAGGGGAGGATAACTACCCTTCCACCCTGGAAGTGTAAAGCACCTCTAATGATTCCTGCCAAATTTTGCCTCAAAGTACCAACATCAGACATCTGCTATCAGGTACCAACATTAGCTATAGGAATGGAGAAAGCATCTCAACACTAAACAAATTCAAGGAAGTCTTAAATCCAGAGAAAATTATAATTTGAAACAACACGTCCACCCCTATTTTCAGGGCAGCACTATTTATTTTAACATGACTTATAATTTTTCTATAATTAATCTGATAAATGATGCATTTTATATATGGTACATTTACTTTAACAAGCTGAAATTTTCTTGAGAAACAATAAATCCCTCTTATTTTTTAAATTTTATTTTTATTTTACTTTTACAGAGTTTTGTTGTTTACTGCTATACATAAACCCCAATCAGTCATAGGAATACCCTTGACCCCTCCCACTTGAACTTCCGTCCCATCTTCCTCCCCATTCCACCCCTCCAGGTTGTTGCATAGCCCCTGTGTAAGTTCCCTGAGTCTAACAGCAGATTCACATTGGTTGTCTCTTTTACGTATGGTAGTGTAAGTTTCCGTGGTACTCTTTCCATACCTCTCGCCCATTCCTCCCTCCCCTCAATGTCCTAAGTCTGTTCTCTATGTCTGTTTCTCCACTGCTCAGGCACTAGTTACAGCAGCCTGTTTTTTGAAGGAAACCCCAGATATTTCAAGTCTCATGTCTGTCAGCATTATCCTACCCTTTGTTGTTTAGTTGCTAAGTTGTGTCTGATTCTTTCCCAACACCACAGACTGCAGCCCATCAGGCGCCGCAGTCAGTGGGATTTTTCCAGCAAGAATACTGGAATGGGTTGTGATTTCCTTCTCCAGGAGATCTAGCCGACCCAGGAATTGAACCCACATCTCCTGCATTGGCAGGCGGGTTCTTTGCCACTGAGCCACCAAGGAAGCCCTCTTTCTAACATACCTGCCCACAAAGACGTCTGTGCTTGAAGGCTGGGCACGCATGCATGAGTTAGTGTGGGCATCTCAGCACACCTCACCCTGAGATGTGAAGGGCTTCCAAAGGTGAGTAGTTTAGTCTCTAATCCTTTTATGTTGCGCCAAAGAGGGGGAGGGGGAGGATAACTACCCCTTCCACCCTGGAAGTGTAGCAGAAAGAGTCTAAGGCGGGTAAAGCTAAACACCTGTGTCACCCGGAGCTATTTGTGAAAGTGGGAAGGAAAAGGAAGAGGAGAGGAGGCACTGATGTTGTCACATTAAGTCTGGGCTATAATGCCTTCCTTTCTCAGTTCTCTCAGCCCTCGTTATGTCTGCCTCACTTGGCAGTGGAAAGGGCAGTGTCCCAGTTCTCCATCATTTTCCCCAGTAATTCTGACTATTAAGAAAATTTTCTAGGTTGTTGTCATAATGGACCGTTTTTCTTCCTAGTCCACCAAGTTGCACAATATTTCTCGGGCCAACATGCTGGGAGGAGGTAGAAGGATAGGTGCCAGAGCTGGGGGGAGGAGACCCATTATTGCATAGCACCGAACAGCTTAAAAGGCACCATATGAATTGTCCCTGTTTTATGGATGAGAAAAGAAAGGAACTGTGAAACTGAGTGACTCTCCCAGGGCCTTGGGGCTCTTGAGTGGCAGAGGGGGCCTGACGCCAGGTTTCCCAATTCAGTGATCCTGCTAAGCGTGTTCTCCAAAAGCAGCATCTTCCCAACAAGATTCCTTTGCCCTTTTTCTTTTTCTCATTTCATTGACGTATAGTTGATTTGCAATGTTGTGTTAATTTCTACTGTATAGCAAAATGACTCAAGTATACACATATATGTACATATTTTTTCCTATTCCTTTCCATGATGATTTATCAAAGGATACTGAGTAGAGGTCCCTGTGCTATACAATGCAGCCCATCAGGCGCCGCAGTCAGTGGGATTTTTCCAGCAAGAATACTGGAATGGGTTGTGATTTCCTTCTCCAGGAGATCTAGCCGACCCAGGAATTGAACCCACATCTCCTGCATTGGCAGGCGGGTTCTTTGCCACTGAGCCACCAAGGAAGCCCTCTTTCTAACATACCTGCCCACAAAGGCGTCTGTGCTTGAAGGCTGGGCACGCATGCATGAGTTAGTGTGGGCATCTCAGCACACCTCACCCTGAGATGTGAAGGGCTTCCAAAGGTGAGTAGTTTAGTCTCTAATCCTTTTATGTTGCGCCAAAGAGGGGGAGGGGGAGGATAACTACCCCTTCCACCCTGGAAGTGTAGCAGAAAGAGTCTAAGGCGGGTAAAGCTAAACACCTGTGTCACCCGGAGCTATTTGTGAAAGTGGGAAGGAAAAGGAAGAGGAGAGGAGGCACTGATGTTGTCACATTAAGTCTGGGCTATAATGCCTTCCTTTCTCAGTTCTCTCAGCCCTCGTTATGTCTGCCTCACTTGGCAGTGGAAAGGGCAGTGTCCCAGTTCTCCATCATTTTCCCCAGTAATTCTGACTATTAAGAAAATTTTCTAGGTTGTTGTCATAATGGACCGTTTTTCTTCCTAGTCCACCAAGTTGCACAATATTTCTCGGGCCAACATGCTGGGAGGAGGTAGAAGGATAGGTGCCAGAGCTGGGGGGAGGAGACCCATTATTGCATAGCACCGAACAGCTTAAAAGGCACCATATGAATTGTCCCTGTTTTATGGATGAGAAAAGAAAGGAACTGTGAAACTGAGTGACTCTCCCAGGGCCTTGGGGCTCTTGAGTGGCAGAGGGGGCCTGACGCCAGGTTTCCCAATTCAGTGATCCTGCTAAGCGTGTTCTCCAAAAGCAGCATCTTCCCAACAAGATTCCTTTGCCCTTTTTCTTTTTCTCATTTCATTGACGTATAGTTGATTTGCAATGTTGTGTTAATTTCTACTGTATAGCAAAGTGACTCAAGTATACACATATATGTACATATTTTTTCCTATTCCTTTCCATGATGATTTATCAAAGGATACTGAGTAGAGGTCCCTGTGCTATACAATAGGACCAAGTTGTTTATCCATTCTGTATTTAAAAGTCTGCATCTGCTAGTTCCAGACTCCTGATCTATTCCTCCCCTCCCCTCACTCCCCGTCTATTCCCTGTGTCTGTGAATCTGTTTCGTAGATAAGTTCGTAGGTTGTGTCATGTTTTAGATTCCACATATAAGTGCTATTATATCTCATATGTCCTTTTCCTTTCTGACTTAATTCACTTAGTATGGTAATCCTTGTAGTAGCGGTGCTACTCTATCCATGTGCAGCAAATGCCATGACTTCATTTTTTATAGCTGAATTGTATTCTATTCTCTCTGTATGTGTGTGTATATATGTATATACATATATACATATATATCACATCTATCTTCTTTATTCTCTTGTCTGTCAATGGGCATTTAGGTTGTTCGTATGTCTTGGCTGTTGTAAATAGTGCTGCTGTGAACATTCAGGTGCATGTATCTTTTTAAATTATAGTTTGCCCAGCAGCAGAATTACTGGATCATATGGCAACTCTATTTTCAGTTTTTCTGAGGAACCTCCATACTGTTTTCCATAGTGACTGTACCAGTTTACCTCCCACCAACAGGGCAGGAAGTTTCCCTCTTCCCCGCACCCTCTCCAGCATTTCTTATTTCTAGATTTTGTAACGATGGCCATCCCCATGTGAGATGGTACCTTACTGCAGTTTGTATTTTCATTTCTCGTAACACTTATCGATGCCGAACATCTTTTCATGTTTTGCTCTTTCTTGGCATGGTATGTTCTCATGATGGTAGTTAGGATTATAATGAAGCGGCAACCCCGTGGAGCTGCAGGACTGATGGGGTGGCTCCTTTTACATGTGTGTGTGTGTTGGGGGCGTGACTGAGACCTACTCGTGTTGCCCAAAATGGGCATGTCCTTTCACAGCTCTAGTCTTGTGGAAGATGAATCTTCAGTGGACAGGTAAATACTATCTATCTCTTGTCCGGGACCCAGCCCACTTTCAAGCCTCTGTAGCCAGTGCTGCTGGCCTGAACTCCGCAGCCAAGGAAAGCAGATGGCTTTCAAACCCTGATTAATCACTGCTCTTCCTTCTCTTAGGTTTCCAGCTGCGGTTCACTAGTCCTTCCTGGCATGGAGTCATTTCTGCCCGTTTCTTTTCTTCCTGGCCAAATGTGAGAGACACTCCTGTCTTACACAATCTCTTTGGTCATCGGCTCCGCGTTGCTGATGGTTGGCATTGCTCTTTAGCTCATCTCAAAGTCACCCTTAGGCTATAATCTTCATCTGTTATGGCATGAAGAAAATCTATCCTTGTCTAGCTCTTTGACCTCTGATTTCATGGCATGCTCAGTACTAAGGAGAAAGCCAAACTTCAGGGAAACTTCTATGGATCAGAGAAGTCTTTCTGTATGTCTCCTAGAGTTGGGCCCAAGAGAGAAGGCACCTTTGGGCTTTTTAGCTTCTTGTTTGGCCTAATTTCTAAATCACACAGTATATACAAAACCAAACTGGAGCAATACATGATGAAACCCTAGAGTTTGGTGTATTATTGGTCATATTTGTTAGCACTGAAATAGTACATCTTGGTACATGGTATTGGGACGTGTAGCAAACTCTCTTAACCACCTCTCTTCTCTAAACAGTGGCACTGAATCAGAGATGTCCTTCTGGATTACCTTGGGGATAAGTTGATTAGAGTTAAAACATTTGTGTTTTGCAAGAGCTGTCCAGGTGGTTTTGCTTAAGAAGCATTGCTCCGGGCTTCCCTGGTGGTCCAGTGGGTAAGGACACTGCCTTGCAGTGCAAGGGGCACTGGTTCGATCCCTGGCCTGGGAAGATCCCACGTGCCACGGAGTGGCTGGACTGATGTGTCCAATTACCGAGCCGGAGCTCTGGAGCGCATGCGCCCAAAGCCGGTGCTCTGCAACAACAGAGGCCACCACGATGGGAGGCCCACAGGAGCCAAAGAATAAAGACGGATGAAAATAGACAAATGAAAGACCAATAGAAGTGGCCTGCCCACCCCCTCCCTCTCCAACCCACCCCCCTCAAAATAAATAAATAAATAAATGTTAAGAAGCATTGCTCCAAAGGGATAGCTCTAAGGTAAAAGAGACAGCACAGGACTAATTATTAAAAAAAAACTCTGGACACCTGGATATAGATTCTGGCCTTAGCTACGCTGCTTCTCTCATTAGTTAGAGAGATCATATAATTTATCGTCCACATCAGGATACATTTGAGAGTAAAGAGGAGCTATTAATAACTATGTCGGGACAGGAGGCATAAATTGAAACTGTCCAGACAAACCAGTCACCCTACTCATTAGTCAAATGAGAGATTGGAATAGACAACTCTGAGGTTCCTTTCAGAGTTATGATCCTATAATTCATGACCGGGGACAAGTACAAAATATGTTTTTATTCCAAATGCATGGAGGGTCTTTGACCTCTGATTTCATGGCATGCTCAGTACTAAGGAGAAAGCCAAACTTCAGGGAAACTTCTATGGATCAGAGAAGTCTTTCTGTATGTCTCCTAGAGTTGGGCCCAAGAGAGAAGGCACCTTTGGGCTTTTTAGCTTCTTGTTTGGCCTAATTTCTAAATCACACAGTATATACAAAACCAAACTGGAGCAATACATGATGAAACCCTAGAGTTTGGTGTATTATTGGTCATATTTGTTAGCACTGAAATAGTACATCTTGGTACATGGTATTGGGACGTGTAGCAAACTCTCTTAACCACCTCTCTTCTCTAAACAGTGGCACTGAATCAGAGATGTCCTTCTGGATTACCTTGGGGATAAGTTGATTAGAGTTAAAACATTTGTGTTTTGCAAGAGCTGTCCAGGTGGTTTTGCTTAAGAAGCATTGCTCCGGGCTTCCCCGGTGGTCCAGTGGGTAAGGACACTGCCTTGCAGTGCAAGGGGCACTGGTTCGATCCCTGGCCTGGGAAGATCCCACGTGCCACGGAGTGGCTGGACTGATGTGTCCAATTACCGAGCCGGAGCTCTGGAGCGCATGCGCCCAAAGCCGGTGCTCTGCAACAACAGAGGCCACCACGATGGGAGGCCCACAGGAGCCAAAGAATAAAGACGGATGAAAATAGACAAATGAAAGACCAATAGAAGTGGCCTGCCCACCCCCTCCCTCTCCAACCCACCCCCCTCAAAATAAATAAATAAATAAATGTTAAGAAGCATTGCTCCAAAGGGATAGCTCTAAGGTAAAAGAGACAGCACAGGACTAATTATTAAAAAAAAACTCTGGACACCTGGATATAGATTCTGGCCTTAGCTACGCTGCTTCTCTCATTAGTTAGAGAGATCATATAATTTATCGTCCACATCAGGATACATTTGAGAGTAAAAGAGGAGCTATTAATAACTATGTCGGGACAGGAGGCATAAATTGAAACTGTCCAGACAAACCAGTCACCCTACTCATTAGTCAAATGAGAGATTGGAATAGACAACTCTGAGGTTCCTTTCAGAGTTATGATCCTATAATTCATGACCGCCGGGGACAAGTACAAAATATGTTTTTATTCCAAATGCATGGAGGGCAGAGTTGTTTAGGTGTCACCTTCACTCAGGGAAGCTGAGATGACAAACATATGCAGTTTAGAGGCTGAGACCTGACAACATGAAGCCTGAGAGGCCAAGGAGATGAAGCCGGTAGGACTGGGTGACTGTCCCAGAGCAAAGGCATCAAGAGGCATGGGTCAGTAGGGACGGAGTCACCACCTGGGTTTGTCAGAGCAGCTGTGATTGCCATCAGAGCATCAAGGACAGGCATGAATGAGATCTGGGGTCTGCTGACATTTACACACACTTCTGGATCCTGCTCTAGGATACTCAGACTTTTACACACACTTCTATATTATCTTCCAGTATGCTACCCCGAGAATTTGTGGAGCTGTTTCTACAGTGCCTGTGTGTCATGAGACACAATTAGGGAAGAAAGAGTTCCCTAAGGTCCATCAAATGTTCTGGTTGGGTATAAGTCAGCATATGAATTATACATAGACAAATGACCAGTTTTCTAAAAATCAAAGTGTAGTATAATACCCCTCCACCATCCCCCAAATCCTGTTTATTTTCTCTTTCATATTTTAGAAAGCCATTTCAGGGCTTGGCATTGGCATCATAAAGATCATGTCACTCTGCAGCTGGGAAAGGTCAGCCTGATAGAATCCGTGGTATCCATGAGTTCTAATGCAGAAAGTGTTATGCTGCATACAGTCTGGGTTTTATGGCCTTCTTCCTACTTTTTTAGTTGTTGGTGGTGCTTATCATGTACATATTAAAGAAAATCTTTGGTCACCGGGGCCTAGTGAGAGGGCCTGAGTCAAAGACACCTGCACCATGAAGAGAGTGGTGGAGAGTGGGCTGAACTCTCTTGTTTGTGCCTTTTAAGGCACTAGGGAAATTAGTACAGTTGTGGGGAGAGCAACACAGAGAGAGCGAGAAGAAGGGAAAGAGGTGGGACAGGAAAAAGAGAGGGACGCAGAGAGTGAGGAGGAAAGGGGAGGTAATGAGAAGCAGGGGAAAAGGAAGGAAGGGAGAGGAAGGAGCAGAAGAAAGAGAGGGAGAGGTATAGGAGGAGAAGAAAGAGGAGGGCGAGAAGGGATGGAGGAAGGAAAGAAAGGAGATCCTCAGATATACAAAAAGAAAAGCAAATAGAAATATGAAAAGAGATACCAGAGAGGGGAAGAGAAGGCAGATACACACACACACACACACACACACACACACATATGTGTCTCTGTGAGAACAGGAGTAAACTCTAGGTTAGAATTTTTAGTTAAAACCTAGAAAAGTCCTGTATCCGAACATAAGAAACGGAATGGCTCCCATTGCTGCTGAAGCCCTTTTGATGAACACGGTCCAGCTCATTCATTTCACGTGGATTTAGGCTCGCGCTGTTTGGAAGGAGATTGCCCACCACGGCCATGCTGTAGGGATGTAATCAGAGGACTGGCACTGATGGAGAGCTTCTCCCACCACGCCAGGAGGAAGCTGGCAGGTTCTGAACAACTCTGTTTCCACAACTGTGACTGTGTCATCTGTTTGTCAGACTCCATGCCCTGCATGCATGTGGGATGTGAACACGCTTAGCCCAGGATTAGAATTCTCCTGGCAGTAAATGGTTTTCGCTTTAGACTGATTCTTCCCTGTGACAGAGAGCAGCCATGCAGCAAGGAGACATTGCTAGTGTCTGGCGAAGGGTCAGCCTGATAGAATCCGTGGTATCCATGAGTTCTAATGCAGAAAGTGTTATGCTGCATACAGTCTGGGTTTTATGGCCTTCTTCCTACTTTTTTAGTTGTTGGTGGTGCTTATCATGTACATATTAAAGAAAATCTTTGGTCACCGGGGCCTAGTGAGAGGGCCTGAGTCAAAGACACCTGCACCATGAAGAGAGTGGTGGAGAGTGGGCTGAACTCTCTTGTTTGTGCCTTTTAAGGCACTAGGGAAATTAGTACAGTTGTGGGGAGAGCAACACAGAGAGAGCGAGAAGAAGGGAAAGAGGTGGGACAGGAAAAAGAGAGGGACGCAGAGAGTGAGGAGGAAAGGGGAGGTAATGAGAAGCAGGGGAAAAGGAAGGAAGGGAGAGAGGAAGGAGCAGAAGAAAGAGAGGGAGAGGTATAGGAGGAGAAGAAAGAGGAGGGCGAGAAGGGATGGAGGAAGGAAAGAAAGGAGATCCTCAGATATACAAAAAGAAAAGCAAATAGAAATATGAAAAGAGATACCAGAGAGGGGAAGAGAAGGCAGATACACACACACACACACACACACACACACACATATGTGTCTCTGTGAGAACAGGAGTAAACTCTAGGTTAGAATTTTTAGTTAAAACCTAGAAAAGTCCTGTATCCGAACATAAGAAACGGAATGGCTCCCATTGCTGCTGAAGCCCTTTTGATGAACACGGTCCAGCTCATTCATTTCACGTGGATTTAGGCTCGCGCTGTTTGGAAGGAGATTGCCCACCACGGCCATGCTGTAGGGATGTAATCAGAGGACTGGCACTGATGGAGAGCTTCTCCCACCACGCCAGGAGGAAGCTGGCAGGTTCTGAACAACTCTGTTTCCACAACTGTGACTGTGTCATCTGTTTGTCAGACTCCATGCCCTGCATGCATGTGGGATGTGAACACGCTTAGCCCAGGATTAGAATTCTCCTGGCAGTAAATGGTTTTCGCTTTAGACTGATTCTTCCCTGTGACAGAGAGCAGCCATGCAGCAAGGAGACATTGCTATTGTCTGGCGAAGGGTCATTTTCAGAGAGCCTTGGAGAAAGAGCCTGTCGCTGAGAATTAGAGGAGGAGAGGAAGCCAAGACGTTGCCTTTTGGGTCATCATCTGACATGAGTGAATGTGGCCCCAATGGCCAGCATGAGGCTGGGGGCTCCAGGAAGAGTTTCGAAAACAAATAACCCACACTGGCTTTTACTTGAGGGATGCTATGACTGTTCTCATCTCTGTACTTCAAGAGGGGCCTCATGGAACTTGAACAGGATTTGTATCCTACTGTTGTGTGAAAACCGTATGAATCTTAGCTATGTCGAATTGGTTCACAGTGCTCGTGTCTACTATATCCTTCTACTCTGTGTATTCATTCTGTTAATTTTTTAAGAGTTTGATATTGAAACTCCAACTAAAAGCCCTTATTTATCTACTTTAAAAATTGTCATATATAATGGAACTATATGTAACTTTGTTCTGTATTTTTCCAAGTCTCCTGTAAATGTGTTATTTTCATAATTTAGAAAATCAAAACGAGATAAAATATCTTTTAAAAAAGAAAAATAGGGCTTCCCTGGTGGTCCAGTGGGTAAGGACACCGCCTTGCCATACAAGGGGCGCTGGTTCGATCCCTGGCCTGGGAAGATCCCACGTGCCGCAGAGCGGCTGGACGCATGTGTCCAATTACCGAGCCGGAGCTCTGGAGTGCATGCGCCCAGAGCCAGTGCTCTGCGATGACAGAGGCCACTGCAATGGGAGGCCCACACAGGCCAAAGAACAAAGATGGATGAAAATAGATAAATGAAAGACCAATAGAAGTGGCCCGCCCAACCCCCTCCTTCCCTAAACCCCCCTCAAAAAAAAGAACTTTAAAAAAAAAAAAAAAGAAAGGAAGCCCTAATGGAACAGGAGAAGAACCAGGTATGGGCAATGAAGTGATCAAGGGCTCAAGGACTGGGCATAAGGGAGATACTGGGGTCTTCAATCCTGAGGGGCAGAGACAAAGAAGGAAGGGAGGGGATGGCTGTCTGAAACAGGGGAAGCGTGGAGATTGGTGTATGATCACAGGATTCTTGGGTACCAAACACTTGAGGGGTTTAGAAAGCTCATTTTAGCAAAAAAAAAAGAAAGCAGGAATTTTTCTAGTGAATAGTAACCTTAGGAAACTTGTAGATGGTGGCTGAACACCACTAATCACCATTCCATAGACTCTCGTTGGCTATGGGCATGAGCTTTCCTGATTAAATCCAAGCAGGTGGTTAATAATTTGTCTGTCCATGCTTGAGTCTGTATCCTGGTATGTATGGGATTCACCCAGCAAAATTTGGACATCTGGTGAAAGGAGTAGCATGACCAAGTGGCAGGTAGAGTGAAGGAAAGGAAGGGCAAGGTTCTGGAAGTGAGTTCAATGCATGCCATGTAGAAACAGCCAGTATAGACCAAGATATAGACCAATAATGGGATGCTGGTGCAAGAAAAGGTCCCTAGTTAATGAATGATTCACCACAGAGGGTGAAGAGAGCCCAAACTCAATCCATGGACATATTTGATATACTTAAAGTCACTGTAAAAAAATAGATGATCAAATGTGTCTAAGAGTCTGATGAAGCTCTTTAGGAAACAGACCAAGAAAGCATCACTGGGAGCACAGGACAGGAATGTCAGAAAAGATCTGTCTAGTGCAGCGGTCCCTCCTCTGGCTCCCACAGTTCCCACCACTGCCTCCTCTGGACATTTACCATGCTCCAGGGTCGCAGTCTGTTTATTTGTCAGATGTTGCTCCTAAATCATGAGCTCTGTGATGGCACAGGCTCTGTCTCACTCATCCACAGACCTCCTTGGTTCATTCTCCATTTGTCTGTTGGTTGAATAGGTCATGTCAGCCTGGCTCTAGACACGATATTGTAGCTGACAGCATATCTTCCACGTGGTTTACCTGCTTTCCTTAGATCCCTAGCACCTGCCCTGGACCTTCTTCTCCACTCAGGTACAGAAACACCTCAAAGAGGATTTGACAACTCCTTAGGGAATGTGGAAGCCCTCTTCCCCATTCTGCAGAGGTGGAAACTGAGGTTCAGACAAGGAAAGTAAGTTAGGCCAAAGTTAAGCAGCTAATCAGTGGCATGTTCTGAATCAGAGCTCAGGCGATCCCTGCATCCTCTCTTGTTGCTAGGCAGCACTGCTTCTGATGTTCAAAGACTACCGAAATTCTAAAATAGACCGTGATAATTGATTGACTCATTTTTAGGTTTGTGTAAGGGAGAAGATGGAGCTGAAATGGGGTGAGTTCATGCTTTGTCGATACTCTTAGAGATTAGCTTTCATTTTCCATTAGGTTGGTTGAGAGAGGTTTGTGCTGCAGTGGTTGGTACCCAGTGAGGGGAGCGAAGGAGCCCCTGCCGTGGGGGAGGAGCCCACGGGCCTGCACAGGGCTCTCTGTTGCCCTTTCTAGCTTCTGAAGTTTAAGTTTAACCAGCATGGCTCCTTAGCCAGACTTTTTTTTTTTTTTTTAAAGATTTATTTATTTATTTATTTAGGGCAGGGGTCGGGTTGGGGAGGGAGGGGAGCGGGCGGGCCACTTCTATTGGTTTTTCATTTCTCTGTTTTCATCCATCTTTGTTCTTTGGCTCCTGTGGGCCTCCCATCGCGGTGGCGTCTGTCGTTGCAGAGCGCCGGCTCTGGGCGCATGCACTCCAGAGCTCCAGCTCGGTGATTGGACACATAGGTCCAGCCGCTCCGCGGCACATGGGATCTTCCCAGGCCAGGGATCGAACCAGCGCCCCTTGCACTGCAAGGCGGTGTCCTTATCCACTGGACCACCAGGGGAAGCCCAGCCAGACTTTTAATATCCTTCTTTTTTTGTTGTTAATGTCCTTCTTGATCTGTGCCTGACCTGCTTTTCAAGCCATAGTTTTCCTAAATAACAATGATAATAGTTTACAGTTTTCAATAACTTCCAAATCCACTGTTTAATTGGATCCTTCTAAGGACTGTATGACGATAAAAATGTTCTCACCAAGGCACCAGTAGCCAACTTACTTTCCCCAGGATCCGTTCAGTCCTGGATCGGTGCTCAGTCAATTGCAGATGTGCCTCCTCTTGATTCAAGGCCCACCTTCTCCACAAAAACTTCTTAAAAACTCTGGCCCTATGGCCTCTGATCTTAGCAATTCTAGTTCACTCAGATGGCCCTTAAATGGGTTGGCTTGGATTACTGGACAGTTTGTATGTATTTGTGCCTGTGGCATCTGGTCCCATCACTTCATGGCAAATAGCTGGGCAAACAATGGAAACAGTGAAGGACTTTATTTTCTTGGGCTCCAAAATCACTATGGATGATGACTACAGTCATGAAATGAAAAGATGCTTGCTCCTTGGAAGGAAAGCTATGACAAACCTAGACAGTATATTAAAAAGTATAGACATCACTTTGCTGACAAAGGTCCCTTTAGTCAAAGCTGTGGTTTTTCCAGTAGTCATGTACAGATATGAGAATTGGACCACAAAGAAGGCTGAGCACCAAAGAATTGATGCTTTTGAACTGTGGTGCTGGAAAAGACTCTTGGGAGTCCCTTGGACTGCAAGAACAGCAAACCCGTCAATCCTAAAGAAAATCAACTCTGAATATTCGTTGAAAGGACTGATGATAAAGCTGAAGCTCCAATACTTTGGCCACCTGATGCCAAGAGGCAACTCATTGGAAAAGACCCTGATGCTGGGGAAGACTGAAGGCAAACGATGAAGGTAACAGCAGAGGATGAGATGATTAGACAGCATCACCGATTCAATGGACATGTGCTTCATTCCATAGGATCTCAGAGTCGGACATGACTTAGGGACTCAAAAACAACAATATCTGAACTTACCCACAGAGAAGGCCTGACCTGTTGTCAGAACGGGTTGGTGGCTATAACGTGGGGGATGTGACAATGAGGTTGAACCCGGCTGGCATGTCTCAGGTGTGAGGGTCCGGTTAAATTCTGCTGCCTTGCCTTCTGGGGAGACCACACCTGAGACCTGAATGTGAAATTTCATTAATATTTTCCACTAAAAGCACCATTTTCACTAATATTTGGAGGGGAATTGCTTTCTAGAAGTGCAGTTCAGGGGAGGCAGGGACTTCATAAAACCTCCCATGAGCTGTCACAAATGAAAACACCTCTGGCTACCTGGAGACCAGTCAGGAGACCAGACAGAGCTTAGGCGAAGGCTATTTGATGAGTCGTACAGTCTAGAGGAAAAAACATGTTTGTATTAGCATCGATTGCCAAAGATAAAACAGAATTTAAAAAAAATGATAATTCAAAGAGCTCCAAATCAAAGGTTAAGAGGCTTTATAGCCTTTGAACTATGCCAAAAGAGTATAGAGGACTTCATAAATGTTCATATTTTATTACTGTCAGTTCATTGATGTACTCCTTCTTTCATTTACATATTCACTCAAGAATAACATTTTCTGCATTTTCTCTGCACCAGGCACTGCTCAAAAATTTGAAAGTAGACTTTTAGGGGGCACTGTCCTTGTGCACAAAAAACTCCTCTTCTCTTAGATTGTTCTGCAGAAGAGGTTAATTCCACTGTAGAAGGAACATTTCAGGGAAGCTTGGTGAATTTCTCTCTCTCAAATATATAATACAGCCTTTAGAGGACTGGTGTGAGAATCCTCTTCCCTCAAAGCTTGACAATGGTTCCCAAAGATCTATAATTTATCATGTAAACAGTAGTGCTGAACTTGACATCTCTATTTTCTCTCACCAAACCACAGTAGATCTTGAAGCTGAGAAGAAACAGAAGGTTTGGATTTGGGTGTGCACATGTTCAGAGTTCAAAATCATAGAGCCAAGGTCTCTTGCCTCACACCATGCTGAGGGGCATAGAATGTCTAGCCTGAGCACTGGTATATTCCATATCCCTGTGAATGTCACTTTCTATACAGAAAAGGAACACTTTCCTGACTCCAACAGAGCTAATCTTAAGGTCAGGAATCTTCCGGAAGAAACTGGCAGATAAAACTCTGCAGTGTTGGGTAGCCCATTTTAAGGCTGCGTAAGATGAAATTTATTCCTCCCTCATGCTTAATTGGCAAATTCATTTTCCTCCCTCCTACTCTCTGATCTGAAAGAAACATCTCTTACAGAATAGGTCTTTCCTCCAGTTTGATATTATGTTCTATTCTGTGAATGACAACAGGAGAAGTCACCCTTGAAAAGAGAAAGAGAAATCAGCTCTTGCTCTTCTCTAGAAGGTGCTGTAGCCATTTACAGAAATCTCTCTCTTTAGAGTTTGACTTTGTTGATTTAGAAGTGGGCGTCTTCTATTTTGTTTCCTGCTCATTCACTGGAAGGAGTCCATGTGTAATGCAGTTGCCTTGATGTGACTGATTCCCAGGCTGTACTTGCATACTTAGAGGTGGAAGACGAGGAAGCCAGGTGGGGAGGAGGCAAGTGACTTTGTGTCCACAGTCCATGATGTATTACAGAACTGGTTAATACAATAGTTTCAAGTGCTGGGTGCCCATTTGATTTGTCCTTTTCTTGTCTTCTAGAATTCATGTATAAATGTTTGGGAGGACTGCTCCTGTCAAGCTGATGAATCTCTTCATATGCTCTTCTGTGAGGGAATAAACAGCTCTCATTTCCTCTTGCCTTGATCTTGCTCATCTTTTCTGTTGGCATTTTGTAAAATAAATGGGCGACATTTCCCTTCCATTCCCCTTTTGCAGACATGCACACACACACACACATTTTGGCTTTGATTTTTTTTGTTTGCCCTGTAACTAACTTAATGGGGTCTCTTACTTAAGGATGGACTTTTAATTTTTTACAGCTCCATCTGTCTATTAATTCTGCTCCAATACATTTTCTTTAAAAAATGATTAGTCTGGAAGTTCAAAGTCTTTTTTAGCTTAGCACAACGCTGGGCATAAAACAGGCCAACTTCTGGCTAATAGAGGCACACACTCTGGGGAAAACTCTCTTGAAGCCACGTGCAATAAGATGCCTTGTTCTTAAAGAAGAGGAGACACCACAGTAGTTTGGGAAAGAGTGTTAAGGATGAGTGATCACTCAGTCAACAGACAGCCTTTACTGAGTAACTGTTCAGATCATGAGCTTTGGAGCTGAGTTGAAAGTTACTCAACCCTATCTCTGATGTTTACTAACACTGTAACCCTGAACAAATTACTTAAATTTTCTAAGCTTCCATGCTTAATTGGCAAATTCATTTCCTCCCTCCTACTCTCTGATCTGAAAGAAACATCTCTTACAGAATAGGTCTTTCCTCCAGTTTGATATTATGTTCTATTCTGTGAATGACAACAGGAGAAGTCACCCTTGAAAAGAGAAAGAGAAATCAGCTCTTGCTCTTCTCTAGAAGGTGCTGTAGCCATTTACAGAAATCTCTCTCTTTAGAGTTTGACTTTGTTGATTTAGAAGTGGGCGTCTTCTATTTTGTTTCCTGCTCATTCACTGGAAGGAGTCCATGTGTAATGCAGTTGCCTTGATGTGACTGATTCCCAGGCTGTACTTGCATACTTAGAGGTGGAAGACGAGGAAGCCAGGTGGGGAGGAGGCAAGTGACTTTGTGTCCACAGTCCATGATGTATTACAGAACTGGTTAATACAATAGTTTCAAGTGCTGGGTGCCCATTTGATTTGTCCTTTTCTTGTCTTCTAGAATTCATGTATAAATGTTTGGGAGGACTGCTCCTGTCAAGCTGATGAATCTCTTCATATGCTCTTCTGTGAGGGAATAAACAGCTCTCATTTCCTCTTGCCTTGATCTTGCTCATCTTTTCTGTTGGCATTTTGTAAAATAAATGGGCGACATTTCCCTTCCATTCCCCTTTTGCAGACATGCACACACACACACACATTTTGGCTTTGATTTTTTTTGTTTGCCCTGTAACTAACTTAATGGGGTCTCTTACTTAAGGATGGACTTTTAATTTTTTACAGCTCCATCTGTCTATTAATTCTGCTCCAATACATTTTCTTTAAAAAATGATTAGTCTGGAAGTTCAAAGTCTTTTTTAGCTTAGCACAACGCTGGGCATAAAACAGGCCAACTTCTGGCTAATAGAGGCACACACTCTGGGGAAAACTCTCTTGAAGCCACGTGCAATAAGATGCCTTGTTCTTAAAGAAGAGGAGACACCACAGTAGTTTGGGAAAGAGTGTTAAGGATGAGTGATCACTCAGTCAACAGACAGCCTTTACTGAGTAACTGTTCAGATCATGAGCTTTGGAGCTGAGTTGAAAGTTACTCAACCCTATCTCTGATGTTTACTAACACTGTAACCCTGAACAAATTACTTAAATTTTCTAAGCTTCCATGTCTTCATCTATAAACTGGGGATGATTTTACTACCTGTTTTGTAGAGCTGTTGTGAGAATCAAATGATATGAACATGTGAAGTGCTTATTAGCAAGGAGCCTGGCATCAGAAAACCCTCAATAACTGGACTTCTGTTGTTATTTCTACCACTATCTCAGTAACCCACAGACCTTCAGGATTTCCCTTGTAAGTTCTCATGCTCCAACGCTATTTAACTCCTCTCTTCCCACTAACGCCCAAGAAGTAAAAAGTCCAGGTTTGATGAAGAGTGTGTCCTCATGGTTTATGGATTAGATTATCTTTATGAGCTTTCCCTAAAATGCTGGAGGCTGAGTTGGAGAAAAGCTATTAAGAACATTTTCTGAGAAGAGATGCTCAGCCAGCGTCACTAGGAGAGATTGGACTATCTTTCTGTTTTGAAATGCTTTTTGTATGAAGCTACAGATAAGCCACAGAACAGCTAGATCCATCCCCTTGGCAGGACAGTTATCCAAGGCCCTGGAGCACTGACTGTAGCCCTAAGTGGTAATCTCTACATGTCCAGGACAATTACATAGAAATAGAAGAGAAGCAAAATCACCTCTCATAGAGTTTCAGCTTCTTATTAACTCTCTGTTGAACTCTCAAGCTTTAAAAAAAAAAAAAGGATAATATGACATCACAACTATTTCAGTGATGATGTCCTTCCATTGCCTGTCAGTATTTCTTTTTCTCAACAAATCTACACTGAGGACAATTACCCCAACTTCCTTCTTCTATCTTAGATGATGGTTTAGTATGTTTTCATGAATCAACCCAGCTTATAGATGCATCATTTGTATTATTGCTCAACTACAGGTTTTCTCTCTTAGTGCTATAAAGTTACAATTATAGAACAGTATAGCTAGAGGGATTTTAGAGCTATTTTATATGTAAAAATAACTAGGACTTCCGAAGTGGTCCAGTGGTTTAAGAGTCTGCCAGCCAGTACAGGGAATATGGGTTCAATCCCTGGTTCGGAGACTAAGATCCCTCAGGCCAAGGAGCAGCTAAACCCATGCACCACAATTACTGAGCCCAGGAGCCACAACTACTAAAGCCCATGCTCTCCAGCAAAAGAAGAGCCTGTGCTCTGTAACAAGAGAATCCACCACCATGAGAAGCCCTAGCACCAGAGTGAAGATCCAGAACAGCCATAAATAAATAGAAAAATATGTGTTTTTTTTTTTTTTTTTTAATAAGAGCCAGTTTTTAATCAAGCCCATACCATGTGCCAGGCTCTGTGTGCTAAGTGTGTATACACTTATTTTATTAGAGACGTCCCAATAATACCAGGGCTTACCAGGTGACTCTAAATAAACCACCTGCAATGCAGGAGACATAAGAGACATGGTTCCGTCTCTCGGTCAGGAAGATCCCCTGGAGGAAGGCATGGCAACCCACTCTAGTACTCTGGGATTCTGGAGAATTCCATGGACTCTTTAGAACCCGAGGACTTAAGAGAGAATCTCATGACTCTTTAGGAGAATCCCAAGGACTCTTTAGAACCCTATGGGACTGTAGCCCAGCCTGGTGGGGTAAAGTCCATAGTGTTCTAAAGAGTTGGACACAACTGAAGTGACTTAGCACAGCACACAGCACAATGGTCCTATGAGATGGGTTCTACTAATCTTTCCATTTTACAGATGAGGAAACCAAAGCTGAAGATTTAAATATCTTGTTCAGAGTCACTCAGGTAGTAGGTCTTCAATTCAAACACAGGCTGGACTAAGTCTATACCCACACTTCACTAGTACGCGACATGGCTCTTATATTTCAGAAGAGGATCCTGGACATCAGAGGAGTAATGTGAGTTTTCTCAGGACTATCTAGTTAGGAACAGGCATGGCTGGAAGCTGGGTTTTGGACCTCCAAGTCCCTGTTTCCTCTTCTGTACACTTAATCCTACCTCTCATATTCTATCAAGAAGCAGAGCTCCTGTGCTCGATATTATGTGCCAAGCTGGATGGGAGGGAGGTTTGGGGTGAATGGATACATGTATATGTATGACTGAGTCCCTTCACTGTTCACCTGAGACTATCGCAGCATTATTAATTGGCTATACCCCAGTGATGTTTTGGGTGTTAAATAAAACTGATTAATAATAATTTTATAAAAAGAAGCAAAGCTCCTGTATTCACTTGGAATTCTCCTTTTATTCCTCTTCTCATGGAAAGATAGTGAGTCCTTTAAAGGAAAATTAATTTTTTATGTAAAATCCCTTTTAAATTGACAGTTTCTACTTTTCCATTCCTCTTCTTCCAGTGTCATTCTCTTGGGCCAATTTAAACTTGCAGAAACTTTAGATTTAGGAAGTTCACTTTGTTTTAGGATTAAAAATTTTAATATAATTTATAGAAGTTACGCCAGGTTTTTAAGTGTGTATACACTTATTTTATTAGAGACGTCCCAATAATACCAGGGCTTACCAGGTGACTCTAAATAAACCACCTGCAATGCAGGAGACATAAGAGACATGGTTCCGTCTCTCGGTCAGGAAGATCCCCTGGAGGAAGGCATGGCAACCCACTCTAGTACTCTGGGATTCTGGAGAATTCCATGGACTCTTTAGAACCCGAGGACTTAAGAGAGAATCTCATGACTCTTTAGGAGAATCCCAAGGACTCTTTAGAACCCTATGGGACTGTAGCCCAGCCTGGTGGGGTAAAGTCCATAGTGTTCTAAAGAGTTGGACACAACTGAAGTGACTTAGCACAGCACACAGCACAATGGTCCTATGAGATGGGTTCTACTAATCTTTCCATTTTACAGATGAGGAAACCAAAGCTGAAGATTTAAATATCTTGTTCAGAGTCACTCAGGTAGTAGGTCTTCAATTCAAACACAGGCTGGACTAAGTCTATACCCACACTTCACTAGTACGCGACATGGCTCTTATATTTCAGAAGAGGATCCTGGACATCAGAGGAGTAATGTGAGTTTTCTCAGGACTATCTAGTTAGGAACAGGCATGGCTGGAAGCTGGGTTTTGGACCTCCAAGTCCCTGTTTCCTCTTCTGTACACTTAATCCTACCTCTCATATTCTATCAAGAAGCAGAGCTCCTGTGCTCGATATTATGTGCCAAGCTGGATGGGAGGGAGGTTTGGGGTGAATGGATACATGTATATGTATGACTGAGTCCCTTCACTGTTCACCTGAGACTATCGCAGCATTATTAATTGGCTATACCCCAGTGATGTTTTGGGTGTTAAATAAAACTGATTAATAATAATTTTATAAAAAGAAGCAAAGCTCCTGTATTCACTTGGAATTCTCCTTTTATTCCTCTTCTCATGGAAAGATAGTGAGTCCTTTAAAGGAAAATTAATTTTTTATGTAAAATCCCTTTTAAATTGACAGTTTCTACTTTTCCATTCCTCTTCTTCCAGTGTCATTCTCTTGGGCCAATTTAAACTTGCAGAAACTTTAGATTCAGGAAGTTCACTTTGTTTTTTTTTAGGATTAAAAAATTTTAATATAATTTATAGAAGTTACTTTCCATTTACAGTTATTACGGTATTGGCTCTATTCCCCGGGTTGTGTGATATATCCTGTAGCCTAGCTCACACCCAGTAGTTTGTCTCTCCCAGTCCCCACACCCATATTGCCGCCTCTCTTCTCTACTGGTAGTCACTGGTTTGTTCTCTGTATCTGTGAGTCTGCTTCTTTTCTGTTATAGTCACTAGTTTGTTATATTTTTTAGACTTCACATATAAGCGATATCATATGGTAATTGTCTTTCTCTGTAGGAAATTTGCTTTGAATAAAGCATGTCTCCCTAAACATTTTCCCAAAGAACTCTCTGGATTCCTAAAAGAATGGCTCTGAGGGACTAGGCTCCTTAGCAGCAGAGGAAAGAACATCCTAGTTGCTCAGTTCATAGGCCTTTGTTTCTTTATTATTTCATTTTTTGGTTGCACCATGAGGCATGTGGGATCTTAGTTCCCCAACCAGGTATCAAACCCAAGCCTCCTGCATTGGAAGGATGGTGTCTTCACCTCTGGACTGTCAGGGAAGTCCCATGGCCTCTGTGTTTTTAGAAAGCAGAATAAAACACACATGTTGTTGCCCAGAATGGAACTTAAATGAAGAAAATGATCAGATAAGAAATGTACCCAGATTCAAATTAAATTCTATTCACTTCATTTTCAGCTTGTTCCCAAAGACCCTAAAC
Organism: Tragulus kanchil; assembly: GCA_022376925.1. Taxonomy (NCBI): domain Eukaryota; kingdom Metazoa; phylum Chordata; class Mammalia; order Artiodactyla; family Tragulidae; genus Tragulus; species Tragulus kanchil. The sequence continues at coordinate 24,304,059 of JAIOJX010000028.1, forward strand.
AGATGGTGTCGATGTTTATTGAACACACTTGTCAAATATCTCATAAGGTCCTATCAGATCAGACTACCTCTGTTTAGATCCAAGAGCTCCTTGTGTGTGTTACTGTTTATTTACTTTCTGGATGAATTCATATTACAAGAATATTCTGGAAGGGTTGTTAATTATCCCTGTAATCTAATTTATTGCTCTGGGCACCTGATATGTTTTATACCTTTGATAATGTTAATTTTATTCTTTTGTGAGCTGAGCCTGGTATTCGAAAAAGCTATAAGATGTAATTTATTTCTCCACTTGCTCAAAAACTTGCAGAAACTTTAGATTCAGGAAGTTCACTTTGTTTTTTTTTAGGATTAAAAAATTTTAATATAATTTATAGAAGTTACTTTCCATTTACAGTTATTACGGTATTGGCTCTATTCCCCGGGTTGTGTGATATATCCTGTAGCCTAGCTCACACCCAGTAGTTTGTCTCTCCCAGTCCCCACACCCATATTGCCGCCTCTCTTCTCTACTGGTAGTCACTGGTTTGTTCTCTGTATCTGTGAGTCTGCTTCTTTTCTGTTATAGTCACTAGTTTGTTATATTTTTTAGACTTCACATATAAGCGATATCATATGGTAATTGTCTTTCTCTGTAGGAAATTTGCTTTGAATAAAGCATGTCTCCCTAAACATTTTCCCAAAGAACTCTCTGGATTCCTAAAAGAATGGCTCTGAGGGACTAGGCTCCTTAGCAGCAGAAGAAAGAACATCCTAGTTGCTCAGTTCATAGGCCTTTGTTTCTTTATTATTTCATTTTTTGGTTGCACCATGAGGCATGTGGGATCTTAGTTCCCCAACCAGGTATCAAACCCAAGCCTCCTGCATTGGAAGGATGGTGTCTTCACCTCTGGACTGTCAGGGAAGTCCCATGGCCTCTGTGTTTTTAGAAAGCAGAATAAAACACACATGTTGTTGCCCAGAATGGAACTTAAATGAAGAAAATGATCAGATAAGAAATGTACCCAGATTCAAATTAAATTCTATTCACTTCATTTTCAGCTTGTTCCCAAAGACCCTAAACAGATGGTGTCGATGTTTATTGAACACACTTGTCAAATATCTCATAAGGTCCTATCAGATCAGACTACCTCTGTTTAGATCCAAGAGCTCCTTGTGTGTGTTACTGTTTATTTACTTTCTGGATGAATTCATATTACAAGAATATTCTGGAAGGGTTGTTAATTATCCCTGTAATCTAATTTATTGCTCTGGGCACCTGATATGTTTTATACCTTTGATAATGTTAATTTTATTCTTTTGTGAGCTGAGCCTGGTATTCGCAAAAAGCTATAAGATGTAATTTATTTCTCCCCACTTGCATTCTAAATATTAACTCTATTGAAAAATGATTAAATAGATTATGTAAATCATGGTCATTGCATCCACTTTAAAGGTTAATCCTGCCATTGTGTAGCCAGATAATTAATTTGAATTTGTTCCTGAGCACTAATTCTCAGGGAAGCCCAGGTGTAATGGTTGCAGTACCCTATTATGGATGTCACTGCGTGCCTGCCTGGGATAAAATTTGGAAGCACCAGTTCTCAGAGCTTTGAGAACAAAAGGTCCTTAGGGTCACGGAAAATCTCAGTGCATCACGGGATTAGAGCTATACTTTCTCTAGAATTTTAGGGAGATAGACTTGACCAACTTTGAGTTTGCTGAGGTTGTTGAGTTTCCCTTTTTGGAAAGCCAGACCTAGTTTTTCCAGTCCATTCTCTCCCTTCTCTGCCCTAGAACAGTGGCACCTGTGGCCTAAATCCCAGGGGCCCTTTGCTGCAGGTGGATGTGGTCCAGGAGGACATTGCCAGGGTATCAAGAGGCAACATATACCTCACCCCCTCCATGACTTCTGACTTCCACTGGCTTCCATGACTGCGTCTCCACTTTTAGCTCTCCCACTCTGGTGCCTTGATTTCCTCCTGGTCTTCCTGCCTTAGGGAGGATAACAGCTTCCAACATTGCCAGTCTCTGGATATCTTTGTTCTCTGGTTTTTGTTTCCTTAATCCTGCTCGTCCATCTGTAGGTAGGTCTTCATAAAGTCTCTTCATTCAAACCACCTGAGATGAATTCTGTTTCTTCCCAGGACCCTGAATTTAGCCAAAAAAATTTTGTTTGCTTTTAGTTTTGGAGTTTGGGACATCAGGATAGTTCGTTAAACTCTTGGTTCATAGTTGTCCTGCACTTGGGCAGGAGACAATCCTTCCTTAATCAGATTATCCCAAGAGCTCCTTGTGTGTCTGTGTGTTTACTTTCTGGATGAATTCATATTACAAGAATATTCTGGAAGGGTTGTTAATTATCCCTGTAATCTAATTTATTGCTCTGGGCACCTGATATGTTTTATACCTTTGATAATGTTAATTTTATTCTTTTGTGAGCTGAGCCTGGTATTCGAAAAAGCTATAAGATGTAATTTATTTCTCCCCACTTGCATTCTAAATATTAACTCTATTGAAAAATGATTAAATAGATTATGTAAATCATGGTCATTGCATCCACTTTAAAGGTTAATCCTGCCATTGTGTAGCCAGATAATTAATTTGAATTTGTTCCTGAGCACTAATTCTCAGGGAAGCCCAGGTGTAATGGTTGCAGTACCCTATTATGGATGTCACTGCGTGCCTGCCTGGGATAAAATTTGGAAGCACCAGTTCTCAGAGCTTTGAGAACAAAAGGTCCTTAGGGTCACGGAAAATCTCAGTGCATCACGGGATTAGAGCTATACTTTCTCTAGAATTTTAGGGAGATAGACTTGACCAACTTTGAGTTTGCTGAGGTTGTTGAGTTTCCCTTTTTGGAAAGCCAGACCTAGTTTTTCCAGTCCATTCTCTCCCTTCTCTGCCCTAGAACAGTGGCACCTGTGGCCTAAATCCCAGGGGCCCTTTGCTGCAGGTGGATGTGGTCCAGGAGGACATTGCCAGGGTATCAAGAGGCAACATATACCTCACCCCCTCCATGACTTCTGACTTCCACTGGCTTCCATGACTGCGTCTCCACTTTTAGCTCTCCCACTCTGGTGCCTTGATTTCCTCCTGGTCTTCCTGCCTTAGGGAGGATAACAGCTTCCAACATTGCCAGTCTCTGGATATCTTTGTTCTCTGGTTTTTGTTTCCTTAATCCTGCTCGTCCATCTGTAGGTAGGTCTTCATAAAGTCTCTTCATTCAAACCACCTGAGATGAATTCTGTTTCTTCCCAGGACCCTGAATTTAGCCAAAAAAATTTTGTTTGCTTTTAGTTTTGGAGTTTGGGACATCAGGATAGATCGTTAAACTCTTGGTTCATAGTTGTCCTGCACTTGCAGGAGACAAGAATCCTTCCCCAGTGATCTCTTCTGTAACCAGTTATCTCTGCCTGTCCTGTCTCTTTGCTTTTGGAATGCTCTTTCCTGCGCTCCATGTGACCTGTGGCTTCTGCCACTTGAGAGGTTTCACTGCCTCTGCTATGAAGACAGGCATGTAACCCAGCCTGGGGTTGGGATCAATTATTCTAGGACCAGTGAGTGTCCAGGGGCAGAATCCGGGCTGATCAGAATCTTTTATTGGGGCTTCCCTGGTGGTCCAGTGGTTAAGGACACCGCCTTGCAGTGCAAGGGGCACTGGTTCGATCCCTGGCCTGGGAAGATCCCACATGCTGTGGAGTGGCTGGACCCATGTGTCCAACTACTGAGCCGGAGCTCTAGAGAGCATGCGCCCAGAGCCGGTGCTCTACAGTGAGAGGCCAATGCAATGGGAGGCCCACACGGGCCAAAGAACAAAGATGGATGAAAATAGATAAATGAAAGACAAATAGAAGTGGCCAAAAAAAAAAATCCCTATAAAAAAAAATTTAAAGAATCCTTTGCTGATGCAGATATTGGAAAAGGAGCTTTAAGAGCAGAATAAGCTCGAAGGTGCCTGCAGCCATCTTGCTGTCACAGAAGAAATTCTATTGGGGCCTAAAGCCAAGCACACTGGGAGATGAAAAGAGACAGAGTGCCTGTCTTCATATTCGAACCCCTAAATCCAGCTAGGCCTGGAATCCAACTCCTGGACTTTTGTTTACATGAACCAAATGATCTCATCTTTTAAAAAATGAGCAAGTTCTTGGATTTCTGTCCCTGTTTCATGAAAAGGCCTCAATGAATTCTCCTCCCTTCGAGAATAACTAATACCACTCAATACAAGAGAGTATGTTGCTTTTTCTTTATGGCTTAAAAAAAAGAATCCTTGCTCTTTCATCTGTTTCTGAAGTGAAGGGCCTCCTCTTATCGATTCTTCTAAATCTCTCCTCTGGTAATAGACCTAGGCTTCCTTTGTTCTTTTCTCAGTGAACGTGCAAAATAGCTGATTATCCCCTTCCTCTTCATATACCTGCAGACAATTATTGAGTCACGCTGAAGCCAGTTTCCTCCAGGCTAAGAAATCCAAGTCTACAGCAATGTCTTTTTTTTTTTTTTCCCCCAGCACCTTGCTCTCTAATCTGCAGAATTGTGAACCTTTTCATCTGACCTGGAGAGGTGGAGGAATGCTCCAGAAACTTGCAGAGGACTTTATTGAAAAAAATTTTTTCACTCCTATCATAAGAAATCCTATTACTATCATAAGAAGTCCTATTACTGAAGTCTCAAGATGAAGTAAACAAAATACGAAAAATTTCAGGCCAAAAAAAAATAAATAAATAACTAGTCTGTAAATCAGTTTGGGGTTCAGTTTCAAAAGAGTTTAAAGGCAGATGGGAATTTTCTGTGGATGTAGTCAGTGGTCCTGTGGTGGGAAGGAAGCCAATTCTGACCCCAGGCTTTCTGTTGCCTTTGTTATTATAATCCTACAGAAGGATTTGTCTCAGAGAATCCTGCCCCGCCTTTGTTCAGAACCCTGTCCACCCGTGGATGGCAAGGAGGGAGAAATTAACACGTCCCCTGCCTGAGGCTTGCCATTCTAGGAGATGTTTGCAAGACTGATGGTCAATAGCTTCGCTTTATCGCCTCCTCCCATCCAGGCATCCAGACCCCAATAAAATGATTATTTTTGAGACACTGGCCTGCCATCTTCTCTGTCATCTGCTTTCCGAATAAGGTCATTTTCCTTGCCTCAACAGCTCATCTCTCAGATTCATTGGCTCATTGTGTGGCGAGCAGAGCGAACTTGGTACCAATTGGGCTTTGCCATCCAGGTTGGTGTGTTGTCCGTGTGAAGAAGGTGAGAGATAGCTACAGGTGGAGGCTTTCTGGGACTGATCACTGCTGAGTATTTACAGTCTAAAAGAGAAGGTCAGTTACTCCCAATCTCGACGCATATAAGCTTTTAAGAAATCAAAAGGATTAGAATCTCTAGAAGCTTGATCCTACAGGAAACCCTAATTAAAGAATGGGAGGTATAGATTTCCTTAAAGAAAGACCTCTGTTCAAGATCTATTTTTAACCATAATGAATATGCTGTTAATTAAAGAATCCTTTGGATAAGACCCAAGGATTTACTGTGAGATTACTGTCTTCTATGTTTAACCTAGGAATATGACCCAAAATGATTTAGAGAAGACTTGTTAAATTTAAAGACAGCTTTCTCTTGTTAAAATAATGTTGAGAATAAATTAACTTCCAATTTTCTTTAATTACTTTTAAACATATATACATTTTCAGACACTAAGATAACACTGCATTCCAGGGAATCTTAGGGTGTTGGGGGGAGGTCCCCAACATGAGCAGTGGTTTTGCATGCCTGCCCACAAATAAACAAATAAATGATTTAAGAACCCAACTCTCCTCCTTTCCCCCCCATTTTCTTTCTTTAACTTCTAAATATAATTTCATCATAGGTTTGAGTAATTTAATTAATTAAATTTCCACCATTTTGCTTAAAGACTGGTGTCTATTCCTGGTAAACGAAATTATTTTTGAAGCCAATTAACATTTAGAGAAGTGGTTTGCAGCCTATCAGCAGTTAGCACTATCTGGGGGAGCTTTTAAAAAATACCAATAATCCTGGTTCTACTCCCAGAGGTTCTGTTTTAATGGAAGTGGGAGGAAGGGCAGCCACTATTAGTACTTTTTTAAAGACCCCCCCGTTCAGACCCCTGTCATACAGCCCCCCATCTTTTTCAGATTCATTGGCCCCCATTGCCCTTTTTTGGCCGGATCTTCTCTGTCATCTGCTTTCCGAATAAGGTCATTTTCCTTGCCTCAACAGCTCATCTCTCAGATTCATTGGCTCATTGTGTGGCGAGCAGAGCGAACTTGGTACCAATTGGGCTTTGCCATCCAGGTTGGTGTGTTGTCCGTGTGAAGAAGGTGAGAGATAGCTACAGGTGGAGGCTTTCTGGGACTGATCACTGCTGAGTATTTACAGTCTAAAAGAGAAGGTCAGTTACTCCCAATCTCGACGCATATAAGCTTTTAAGAAATCAAAAGGATTAGAATCTCTAGAAGCTTGATCCTACAGGAAACCCTAATTAAAGAATGGGAGGTATAGATTTCCTTAAAGAAAGACCTCTGTTCAAGATCTATTTTTAACCATAATGAATATGCTGTTAATTAAAGAATCCTTTGGATAAGACCCAAGGATTTACTGTGAGATTACTGTCTTCTATGTTTAACCTAGGAATATGACCCAAAATGATTTAGAGAAGACTTGTTAAATTTAAAGACAGCTTTCTCTTGTTAAAATAATGTTGAGAATAAATTAACTTCCAATTTTCTTTAATTACTTTTAAACATATATACATTTTCAGACACTAAGATAACACTGCATTCCAGGGAATCTTAGGGTGTTGGGGGGAGGTCCCCAACATGAGCAGTGGTTTTGCATGCCTGCCCACAAATAAACAAATAAATGATTTAAGAACCCAACTCTCCTCCTTTCCCCCCCATTTTCTTTCTTTAACTTCTAAATATAATTTCATCATAGGTTTGAGTAATTTAATTAATTAAATTTCCACCATTTTGCTTAAAGACTGGTGTCTATTCCTGGTAAACGAAATTATTTTTGAAGCCAATTAAGCATTTAGAGAAGTGGTTTGCAGCCTATCAGCAATTAGCACTATCTGGGGGAGCTTTTAAAAAATACCAATAATCCTGGTTCTACTCCCAGAGGTTCTGTTTTAATGGAAGTGGGAGGAAGGGCAGCCACTATTAGTACTTTTTTAAAGACCCCCACGATTTTAATCTACAGTCAGGGTTAGGAGTCGCTGATTTAAAGACTGAATGAAATCACAACACCAGTTCAAAAGCCATTCACCAGAAAGCAGTGTGGCCTCATGGGAAGGGCCTGGGATTCAGAGTTGAGCGTTTTAACCCTGCCTCCACTCCTCACTGTTTGGCCTTGATCATGTACTTGGCCTCCCTGTGCACCATTTCCTCATGGGTAAAACTGGGATAATTGGTCCACTTTATTGAGCTGTCTTGAGGACAAGATCTACCTGGTACGTTGGGGAAATTCTGTAGCAAGAACTATTATTAATGCAGCATGTAGCCCTACCTAGGAAAAAACCATTTCACCCTGTTCCCCTTACTTGCCTCCTCTGTGCCAGCAGGAATCTAAGTCCGCACTTTTCCTGGAGACTCTGAATTCCCTGAATGTGTATGGATGATCCTGGCAGCTACGTGGGGCTTGCAGAGACAGGGGTCCCCAACCCCCAGGATCTAATGTCTGATGATCAGATCTTCATTTTAATAATAGAAATAAAATGAACAGTAAATGTAATGTGCCAGAATCATCTCCAAACCATCACCTCCACCTCCAGTCCATGGAAAAATTGTCTTCCATGAAACTGGTCCCTGGAGCCAAAATGGTTGGGGACCACTGCAGAAGACGGAGCACCTGTTCCCTCCAAGCTGAAGCAATGTGGGTCCCTGAAATGAGCCTGAAGGTCTGAGTCCAGCTTTGTTACAAACTAACTGTGTTATGATCTCTGTTACAGGTTACCAGACAGCTCTGGGCCCCTCTATCTCTTAACTGACAAAATGGAATTAGAGTAGATGTTCTGTGTTGTACCAATAACATGAGTCAATGAGGTCTAAGATTCAGATCAGGTAAGTCTGCAAATATCTGTCTAGCAGAAAATATAACACCCAAGGAGCTTTTATAATGAGGTCTCACGAGGAGAGTGGCTGTTTTTCTTCTGGAAAGCTGGTTCTTTTTCAATTCATAGTAGAAAGGGTTCCATCCTGACTTTTGACCTGGGGACAGTATGCACAAGTTACCCACTCAGTCTCACTGGAGGGTAAGGTCTCAGGATTGACCATAAGAGTTTAGTTTTTATTAAGTCCACAGTAGAGATGGAATAAAATTGCCCATGCAAGACTTAGACTGAAATTATCAGTATTTTCTGAACCCTTAAGACCTGATGCTGGGAAAGGCTGAGGGCAGCAGGAGAAGGGGGTGACAGAGATGGTTAGACAGCATTACTGACTCAATGAACATGAGTTTCAGCAAAGTCCAGGAGACAGTGAAGGACAGGGAAGCCTGGTGTGCTGCAGTCCGTGGAGTTGTGGAGTCGGACAAGACGGAGTGACTGAACCACAGAGACTGAACCCGCAGCATCTCCCTACATCAGTGGTTTTTTCCCAACTGGGCATTCGTTCGAAGCCTCTGTTGAGTTTGTTCAATCACAGATCCCTGGGCCCCACCCCTGGAGTTTCTGATGAAGCAGGTCTGGGTGGAATTCTGAGCATTTACATTTCTAACAGATTCCCAGACCATGTGGGCATTGCTGGTCCCAGCACTGCACGTTTGGAGCCCTTGTTCTAGGCCTTACTTCACAAGCTCCTGTGATACTACAATCCATGTGAAGTATTTTTTAAAACACTAATGGCCAGATCCCTCCAGTTAAAAGTCTGATTCTGTAGATGTTCAATGAGGTCCGGGCTGAATGCATCATCAGGGAACTAGGGAAATCCTGACTGGGTCAGCTACCCATTCATTCCAACAGAATCCCCTGGGGTCGGGTGGGAGAGGGTAGCTTTTAACAAACTGATCCCTGGGGCTTACTCCCACTCCTCTGATGCTGATCCTGAAGAGCAGGGCTGGAAAAGTGTGGATTTTAAAAGGGTCTTGGTTGATCCTGATGTGGATATAAGTAGCCTCACTTTGTAGATGAGAACCCTTGTAAGGTTGAGCAGTGGCAGAGACGGTATTAGAATCTGCACGGCCTAACTCCCTGGGCTTGGTCCACACTGCCATGTTCCTTCTTGTCTGGCCCATCAGAGGCTATTTGCACTGCCATTGATTTTCAGATCGAGAACTCCAAGGAGCTGGATATGGCTCTGAGTTCTGACACTGATCCTTCACCACCCGCTGTGTGGCCTCCCATTCAACTCAATTCTGACACTCACTGCCTGGAACGAGCATCACATCTCACACGTTGAAAGGTGAGATTCCCCCAAGGACTGTCCTTGCTTTAGCTGCCAGTCACAGCTGAGGTCTTCAGGCTACCCACTCACTTGGCTCACTGTGTCTCACTTGGCTGCAAGTTCAGAGCTTCCCACAGCCCTCTCGATTTGTTCATTTGCTGGAGCATCTCATAGAATCCAGGACAGTGCTATACTTCTAATGACCATTGTCTTATAAAGGATATGAATGGATATCAAGAGGAAGAGGCACAGAGGGTAAGGACTGAAAGGGATCTGAGTACATGTGCTTCTGTCCCTGTGGACACCTCCCAGTACCTCCCTATGCTCACTGAGCAGGAAGATCCCTTGCTTCCTCAACTACCATTGTTGCAAGAGGGGTCATAGGAGGTGGCCAGAGGTTCCAGCCTGGTCTGGGGACTGGAGAGAGACAGTGAAAGCTGCTCATCTGCAGCTCAGAAGAGCCTTGGTCCCTTTGCAGGATGTTTCATGTCACACAGCAGAAAAGCAAAAGTACCAGTGGGCTTGCCTGAGAGGACCAACACCTCTGAACGAGGCCTTCTCATCTCCAGACTGGCTCCTCCTCTGCAGATGTCTGCCGGCCGTCTCGCTGTTCTGTCACCCAGGCTTGCTGCCAGGGAGTGGTTTTTCCTCCACTGTGTCTGAGATCCGAAGGGTTAATGAATCTTAGAGACCTCATCTCTGCATTCATCTCACGTCACGCCCTCCCTCTTCGTCGCCACTGCGTTATTTCTGGTTCTCATGATCATCTTCCATCTTTATTTTAATTACAAAAAGGGCATGTGCTTGTTTCAGAAGACACCAGAAGCCGAGAGACGGAAGGGATGCAGCTCAAGAATCTGGAAAAGATGAGCAAACAAATTCTCCTGTAGAGCCATGTTGATCTGGGCTCAGAAAAACAGATTTTGGACATCTACCCTCTAGAACTCCATGAGAATACATGTCTGTCTGTTGTTTTAAACCATGAACTTTTTGGTAATTTATTGGAGCAGTCATAAGAAACTAATACAGATTGTTTCCAGTTTTTTAGACTTGTAAATATTTTAATACCTCCTGTCTCTTGACCATCCTCTGGATTAGGAAATGACAACCCACTCCAGTATGCTTACCCAGAGAATTCCATGAACAGAGGCGTCTGGAGGGCTATAGTCCACAGGGTTGCAAAGAGTCGGACCTGACTGAACACACATCTCGTGTCAGAAACTGTTGACTCCAGTCTCCCCTGGCTTTGGTCCACCACAGCCACTCCTTGACTCCTCACTTCTGGAAAATGATTTCCAAATTCTTTAGTGCAAAGACCCCCCCCCCCCATGCACTAGGCTAACCCACTTTTTTTAGCCTTAAAATTGGCTATTCTATGACTACTCCCTACCTCAACACATGTTTTCTGCATTCATGACTTGACTCAAGCTTTTCTATGCATGTTATACCTTCCGTCGCCCATCCGTGTGTATAGCACTTTAAGCTTCAGCTCAAATGGGACCTCTCCCCACATGATCCTTCCGTGTCCTTGGCCCACCCTCAACAGGATGTGACCCTTGCCTTCCTTGAACTTGCATAACATTTTGCATCTCTCTTGTGGCAACTCTCAATTCTACCTTGTATTGGGCAGGTGAAAAGTTTCATTCAGGTTTTTTCGTAAGATCTGATGAGAAAAGTCCATACCAACTTTTGAGCCAACCCAATATTTGATATACGAACTGTCTAGCATTTTAATAATTTGTTGAATTATCTGATCATTAAATATCTATTGAATTGAAATGTGCGCCCCCTGTGTCTGGAGATCCGAAGGGTTAATGAATCTTAGAGACCTCATCTCTGCATTCATCTCACGTCACGCCCTCCCTCTTCGTCGCCACTGCGTTATTTCTGGTTCTCATGATCATCTTCCATCTTTATTTTAATTACAAAAAGGGCATGTGCTTGTTTCAGAAGACACCAGAAGCCGAGAGACGGAAGGGATGCAGCTCAAGAATCTGGAAAAGATGAGCAAACAAATTCTCCTGTAGAGCCATGTTGATCTGGGCTCAGAAAAACAGATTTTGGACATCTACCCTCTAGAACTCCATGAGAATACATGTCTGTCTGTTGTTTTAAACCATGAACTTTTTGGTAATTTATTGGAGCAGTCATAAGAAACTAATACAGATTGTTTCCAGTTTTTTAGACTTGTAAATATTTTAATACCTCCTGTCTCTTGACCATCCTCTGGATTAGGAAATGACAACCCACTCCAGTATGCTTACCCAGAGAATTCCATGAACAGAGGCGTCTGGAGGGCTATAGTCCACAGGGTTGCAAAGAGTCGGACCTGACTGAACACACATCTCGTGTCAGAAACTGTTGACTCCAGTCTCCCCTGGCTTTGGTCCACCACAGCCACTCCTTGACTCCTCACTTCTGGAAAATGATTTCCAAATTCTTTAGTGCAAAGACCCCCCCCCCCCATGCACTAGGCTAACCCACTTTTTTTAGCCTTAAAATTGGCTATTCTATGACTACTCCCTACCTCAACACATGTTTTCTGCATTCATGACTTGACTCAAGCTTTTCTATGCATGTTATACCTTCCGTCGCCCATCCGTGTGTATAGCACTTTAAGCTTCAGCTCAAATGGGACCTCTCCCCACATGATCCTTCCGTGTCCTTGGCCCACCCTCAACAGGATGTGACCCTTGCCTTCCTTGAACTTGCATAACATTTTGCATCTCTCTTGTGGCAACTCTCAATTCTACCTTGTATTGGGCAGGTGAAAAGTTTCATTCAGGTTTTTTCGTAAGATCTGATGAGAAAAGTCCATACCAACTTTTGAGCCAACCCAATATTTGATATACGAACTGTCTAGCATTTTAATAATTTGTTGAATTATCTGATCATTAAATATCTATTGAATTGAAATGTGAACCATTCAATAGAGCATTTTTTCTTCCTGTCTGTGTTGTGATTTGATACCCACGATGAGATGGAAACCATGGACTTTAACAGTGAAAGATGAACACAGGAAAGGAGGGAAGAGTAAACTAGCTAGGCCTAAATTATACTTCCAGGTTTTCAGATCTCATCCCTGCCTTGTGCCTTTCCATTTTCAAGAATAAATATGGTGGTGATTCAGGAGTAAAGCAAATATTTGCTGACCCCAAGCTCAGTAAGGACTCTCCACTGTGGCTCAATGCCATCTCAGGCTGTGTTTACAGAAATGCAAGTCTGTAACAAAGAGAGGATTGTCTCATGGTTCTTCCAGATGCATCTTCTGCGGGAGGTTTGATGAATACAGCTGCTGTTTCCTAGAACAGATGCAGCATCAGAATAACCTGGGATGCTGTGAAAAATACGGATTTCTGGATATCACCTCCAAGAAATTTCTGAAGGAACAGGTTAGGAAAGAGGCTAGGGGTCTATATTTTAACCAGCATGAATGATTAGAGGCTTACTAGTCTGAAAAAAATTCTGAGAGTTGTTTCCACTTCTGGAATTCTATTATTCCGAGCACTATGTCCAATTTCTGGTTCCATAGGCTCCTGCTCGCAGTTTACTGCCTGTGCTGTTCTTAACCATTGTCAGTTCCACGTTTTGGTTTTCAGATGCTCTTGCTCTGGGAAAGGGAGCACCTACAAACTGACCAACGGGTAAATTTGAGGGGTTTAGCTCACTGGTTCTAAGTTTCACCATTAATCATGAGGGTTGTAACTCACAAGCCCCAGCCACTCAGTGTTTCTCCCAGAGATGAAAGAAACAGACTTAGGGTATTATCATAGCTGAGAAGCCACCAAAGACAAAATAGGCAAGCGTAATCAAGTGGCCTTGAGTACCTGAAGGGGAAACGGTCCCAGGAGGCAGAGGCACAGACAGAACTAGTCCATCGTCTGATCCTGTGTTCTAGAAGGTGACCTAAATGACTCAAAGAAGCTGGTATATTTGATATACGAACTGTCTAGCATTTTAATAATTTGTTGAATTATCTGATCATTAAATATCTATTGAATTGAAATGTGAACCATTCAATAGAGCATTTTTCTTCCTGTCTGTGTTGTGATTTGATACCCACGATGAGATGGAAACCATGGACTTTAACAGTGAAAGATGAACACAGGAAAGGAGGGAAGAGTAAACTAGCTAGGCCTAAATTATACTTCCAGGTTTTCAGATCTCATCCCTGCCTTGTGCCTTTCCATTTTCAAGAATAAATATGGTGGTGATTCAGGAGTAAAGCAAATATTTGCTGACCCCAAGCTCAGTAAGGACTCTCCACTGTGGCTCAATGCCATCTCAGGCTGTGTTTACAGAAATGCAAGTCTGTAACAAAGAGAGGATTGTCTCATGGTTCTTCCAGATGCATCTTCTGCGGGAGGTTTGATGAATACAGCTGCTGTTTCCTAGAACAGATGCAGCATCAGAATAACCTGGGATGCTGTGAAAAATACGGATTTCTGGATATCACCTCCAAGAAATTTCTGAAGGAACAGGTTAGGAAAGAGGCCAGGGGTCTATATTTTAACCAGCATGAATGATTAGAGGCTTACTAGTCTGAAAAAAATTCTGAGAGTTGTTTCCACTTCTGGAATTCTATTATTCCGAGCACTATGTCCAATTTCTGGTTCCATAGGCTCCCTGCTCGCAGTTTACTGCCTCTGCTGTTCTTAACCATTGTCAGTTCCACGTTTTGGTTTTCAGATGCTCTTGCTCTGGGAAAGGGAGCACCTACAAACTGACCAACGGGTAAATTTGAGGGGTTTAGCTCACTGGTTCTAAGTTTCACCATTAATCATGAGGGTTGTAACTCACAAGCCCCAGCCACTCAGTGTTTCTCCCAGAGATGAAAGAAACAGACTTAGGGTATTATCATAGCTGAGAAGCCACCAAAGACAAAATAGGCAAGCGTAATCAAGTGGCCTTGAGTACCTGAAGGGGAAACGGTCCCAGGAGGCAGAGGCACAGACAGAACTAGTCCATCGTCAGAGCTGATCCTGTGTTCTAGAAGGTGACCTAAATGACTCAAAGAAGCTGGTGACCTTTATTTACCCCAGGGGCAGAAATGGTGTTAGCCGTTCCCAGTGACTAGGGTGGAACAGCCTAAGTGGTAAAGAGAAGCAAGACCAGGGAGCTCGATGCCTTGGGCCTCTTGCTCTGGCCCATTCCATTAGAGATTTATTGCAACCACCTAAATACACAAAGATATTGGAGCTGTAAGAGCCCGTGCCAGACAGATGACCAAGAGGAAGAAGTCATTTTTTTCAACCTTAATACTATTTGTTTACCATGTGTCCATTGTCATTAACCCCTGTGAGTGAAAGCAGCCCAGTCCTTTTCATTTTCTGATTATCGAGTTTATGACGTCGTTAAAATTAATTGAGCACTTATCTCAGCACATAATGAGCCGGCCATGTGGAGAAGGCAGTATTCCTGGAAAACTACTGGTGGAGGGTCTAGTGTCTTCTCACCATCAGTGTGGTGCAGCCCGGTCCCTGCTCCCCGGCAGGTTGTGGACTCTTGCTGAGGACAGTAGTGCGGCTCTGGTGGTCACCAGCCTGTTCCCAGCATTGCTGTTTCTCCATAGAAGGTACTGCAGGGCTACAGCAGGACTTGGAGTCAGAGAGAAGGCAATTTGCATGCTTATTTATTTTTGCAATAAAGAGGAAGTGGAGAGTTTCTATTTGGGATAATGACAAAGTTTTGGAAGGTGGGATGGTAATGGGTTGCACAGTATTGTTGAACATAGTTAATCACACTGAATTATGCACTTAAAAATGGTTAAAATTTTATGGGTCAATTTCATGGCATGTATATTTTACCACAGTTTTTTGAAGGAAATGGACTGGCTTATTTCTAGACTAGTCCAATCACTATGCTCAGTCTCGTCTGACTCTTTGCACCCCCATGGACTGGAGCCCACTGGGCTGCTCTGTCCAGGGGATTTTCCAGGAGAGAAGACTGGAGTGGGTTGCCATGCCTTCCTCCTCACCTTAAGGGCATTGAGGCAGATTCAGTACCTGAAGGAAACGGTCCCAGGAGGCAGAGGCACAGACAGAACTAGTCCATCGTCAGAGCTGATCCTGTGTTCTAGAAGGTGACCTAAATGACTCAAAGAAGCTGGTGACCTTTATTTACCCCAGGGGCAGAAATGGTGTTAGCCGTTCCCAGTGACTAGGGTGGAACAGCCTAAGTGGTAAAGAGAAGCAAGACCAGGGAGCTCGATGCCTTGGGCCTCTTGCTCTGGCCCATTCCATTAGAGATTTATTGCAACCACCTAAATACACAAAGATATTGGAGCTGTAAGAGCCCGTGCCAGACAGATGACCAAGAGGAAGAAGTCATTTTTTTCAACCTTAATACTATTTGTTTACCATGTGTCCATTGTCATTAACCCCTGTGAGTGAAAGCAGCCCAGTCCTTTTCATTTTCTGATTATCGAGTTTATGACGTCGTTAAAATTAATTGAGCACTTATCTCAGCACATAATGAGCCGGCCATGTGGAGAAGGCAGTATTCCTGGAAAACTACTGGTGGAGGGTCTAGTGTCTTCTCACCATCAGTGTGGTGCAGCCCGGTCCCTGCTCCCCGGCAGGTTGTGGACTCTTGCTGAGGACAGTAGTGCGGCTCTGGTGGTCACCAGCCTGTTCCCAGCATTGCTGTTTCTCCATAGAAGGTACTGCAGGGCTACAGCAGGACTTGGAGTCAGAGAGAAGGCAATTTGCATGCTTATTTATTTTTGCAATAAAGAGGAAGTGGAGAGTTTCTATTTGGGATAATGACAAAGTTTTGGAAGGTGGGATGGTAATGGGTTGCACAGTATTGTTGAACATAGTTAATCACACTGAATTATGCACTTAAAAATGGTTAAAATTTTATGGGTCAATTTCATGGCATGTATATTTTACCACAGTTTTTTGAAGGAAATGGACTGGCTTATTTCTAGACTAGTCCAATCACTATGCTCAGTCTCGTCTGACTCTTTGCACCCCCATGGACTGGAGCCCACTGGGCTGCTCTGTCCAGGGGATTTTCCAGGAGAGAAGACTGGAGTGGGTTGCCATGCCTTCCTCCTCACCTAGGGATTGAACCCACGTCTCCTGTGTCTTCTGCATTGCAGGCAGATTCTTTACCACTGAGCCATTGGGGAAGCCCAGTACACTGGGGGATGGTGATTAACAAACGGTTGCCATCTTGTTTCCTCCTTTGACTGCAAATGGCTCAATGACGTCTGTTCTTTCTATAGGTTTGACTTATCTTGGGAATAGTGGCCAAATCTCTCTCTTGTCATAGGAACCATGCGGGTGTTTACACTGAGTCTAATTCTGGGGCATTTGAGAGCACAGGGAGCTTCTCTAACTCCTAAGACTTAAATGCTTAAGTATTGGAATGGCTTGAATCCCTTTTATTCACCAGAAGATGGACCTAAAAGTTTGCCTCTGGGGTAGACTGTCCTACTTTTCTTATGGAAATGATAACTAATTACCATTGAGTATGGGTACTCAGTGCATTTATTTTGAATGTCATCTCCCTCTTTTCCTCCTCCTTCCAGAACTGAATACTTCAATGCGGAGCTGGAATAAATAAAGGTTTCTTTGGATTTGTGGCCCAAACTCACTTCACTTTGCCATATTTGGGCCTAAGAATGTCTTTACCACCCAGCGTTCAGAGACTAATAGAACCACAAAGTTGAAGGAGGCTTGAAAGATCCCCATTATTATCCATGGGCTGCCTGTGAAATGGTCACACACAGGCATGACTTCTTTTTTGGGAAAGGTCACACCTGTAACCCCATTATTCATCTCCTCAGAGGACTTAGGATGGAGAGTTTCATTATTTTTGCAATAAAGAGGAAGTGGAGAGTTTCTATTTGGGATAATGACAAAGTTTTGGAAGGTGGGATGGTAATGGGTTGCACAGTATTGTTGAACATAGTTAATCACACTGAATTATGCACTTAAAAATGGTTAAAATTTTATGGGTCAATTTCATGGCATGTATATTTTACCACAGTTTTTGAAGGAAATGGACTGGCTTATTTCTAGACTAGTCCAATCACTATGCTCAGTCTCGTCTGACTCTTTGCACCCCCATGGACTGGAGCCCACTGGGCTGCTCTGTCCAGGGGATTTTCCAGGAGAGAAGACTGGAGTGGGTTGCCATGCCTTCCTCCTCACCTAGGGATTGAACCCACGTCTCCTGTGTCTTCTGCATTGCAGGCAGATTCTTTACCACTGAGCCATTGGGGAAGCCCAGTACACTGGGGGATGGTGATTAACAAACGGTTGCCATCTTGTTTCCTCCTTTGACTGCAAATGGCTCAATGACGTCTGTTCTTTCTATAGGTTTGACTTATCTTGGGAATAGTGGCCAAATCTCTCTCTTGTCATAGGAACCATGCGGGTGTTTACACTGAGTCTAATTCTGGGGCATTTGAGAGCACAGGGAGCTTCTCTAACTCCTAAGACTTAAATGCTTAAGTATTGGAATGGCTTGAATCCCTTTTATTCACCAGAAGATGGACCTAAAAGTTTGCCTCTGGGGTAGACTGTCCTACTTTTCTTATGGAAATGATAACTAATTACCATTGAGTATGGGTACTCAGTGCATTTATTTTGAATGTCATCTCCCTCTTTTCCTCCTCCTTCCAGAACTGAATACTTCAATGCGGAGCTGGAATAAATAAAGGTTTCTTTGGATTTGTGGCCCAAACTCACTTCACTTTGCCATATTTGGGCCTAAGAATGTCTTTACCACCCAGCGTTCAGAGACTAATAGAACCACAAAGTTGAAGGAGGCTTGAAAGATCCCCATTATTATCCATGGGCTGCCTGTGAAATGGTCACACACAGGCATGACTTCTGTTTTTTGGGAAAGGTCACACCTGTAACCATTACTCATCCTGCCTCCTCAGAGAGCCCCTCAAAGGTGCAGACATAAACCATTTTTAAAGTATCTTCTACCAATCCAGGAACTTTGCCAGTGGCTCAGATAGTAAAAAAAAAAAAATCCACCTATAGTGCAGGAGACTCAGGTTCCATCCCTGGGTTGGGAAGCTCCCTGGAGAAGGAAATGGTGACCCACTCCAGTATTCTAGCCTGGAGAATCTCATGGACAGAGGAGCCTGGTGGGCTACAGTCCATGAGGTCACACGAGTCTGAGACAACTTAGTGACTAAACCACACCAATACAGAGGTTTGCCATTCTGCTATCTCCGTACTAGGTTTAGATTGCATTATTTTAATATTCAAGGAAGGTGTTTTTCGGTTGAGAAACTTCAGTTCAAGTCACATTTTCTACTTGTAATTTCTAGCTGGAAATTACCTACGGCAGCTGAGTCACCCACCTCCTTCCTGAAGCCTGCTGGCCTTTTCCAAGGCCTTCCTCATCATTCAAACCACGACTCGGCCACAGGAATACCAAAAGCAACACTTGATGGCTGTGGAAGATTTTTATCCTCACAGGTCATGAATACCTTCTGTTTATCACCTGCACGGAGGATTTACGACTGTCTAAGTGTTGTATTTCTAGCTGCTGTACTCTGAAGGAAAGCATCCTGCCCTGAGGTAAGGACAAATTCTTTATTCACAGTGAAAACGAAAGCAAGTAAAGGGCAAGATTTTTTTTTTTTAATCCCACTTTCAGTATGTTCAGAACGAAAAGCTTATTGAAATCAGACCTTTAAAGTGTTTCCTTTCACTGTTCATTTGGGATGCGATTTCACAGATGGTACCGACACCCCGAAATGTTGCCTGGTCTGAAATCTTTATCTGCAGCTTTAGAAGAGCAAAGGGCATGCCATATGGGAAGGAGCGAACAGCCGTGGGAAGGCATAGCTAGCGACAGGGACTGGT
Source organism: Tragulus kanchil (assembly GCA_022376925.1). Lineage (NCBI taxonomy): Eukaryota > Metazoa > Chordata > Mammalia > Artiodactyla > Tragulidae > Tragulus > Tragulus kanchil. The sequence continues at coordinate 24,323,266 of JAIOJX010000028.1, forward strand.
TTTTGTGGAAATGGTTCACCACCCAGCGTTCAGAGACTAATAGAACCACAAAGTTGAAGGAGGCTTGAAAGATCCCCATTATTATCCATGGGCTGCCTGTGAAATGGTCACACACAGGCATGACTTCTGTTTTTTGGGAAAGGTCACACCTGTAACCATTACTCATCCTGCCTCCTCAGAGAGCCCCTCAAAGGTGCAGACATAAACCATTTTTAAAGTATCTTCTACCAATCCAGGAACTTTGCCAGTGGCTCAGATAGTAAAAAAAAAAAAATCCACCTATAGTGCAGGAGACTCAGGTTCCATCCCTGGGTTGGGAAGCTCCCTGGAGAAGGAAATGGTGACCCACTCCAGTATTCTAGCCTGGAGAATCTCATGGACAGAGGAGCCTGGTGGGCTACAGTCCATGAGGTCACACGAGTCTGAGACAACTTAGTGACTAAACCACACCAATACAGAGGTTTGCCATTCTGCTATCTCCGTACTAGGTTTAGATTGCATTATTTTAATATTCAAGGAAGGTGTTTTTCGGTTGAGAAACTTCAGTTCAAGTCACATTTTCTACTTGTAATTTCTAGCTGGAAATTACCTACGGCAGCTGAGTCACCCACCTCCTTCCTGAAGCCTGCTGGCCTTTTCCAAGGCCTTCCTCATCATTCAAACCACGACTCGGCCACAGGAATACCAAAAGCAACACTTGATGGCTGTGGAAGATTTTTATCCTCACAGGTCATGAATACCTTCTGTTTATCACCTGCACGGAGGATTTACGACTGTCTAAGTGTTGTATTTCTAGCTGCTGTACTCTGAAGGAAAGCATCCTGCCCTGAGGTAAGGACAAATTCTTTATTCACAGTGAAAACGAAAGCAAGTAAAGGGCAAGATTTTTTTTTTTTAATCCCACTTTCAGTATGTTCAGAACGAAAAGCTTATTGAAATCAGACCTTTAAAGTGTTTCCTTTCACTGTTCATTTGGGATGCGATTTCACAGATGGTACAGACACCCTGAAATGTTGCCTGGTCTGAAATCTTTTATCTGCAGCTTTAGAAGAGCAAAGGGCATGCCATATGGGAAGGAGCGAACAGCCGTGGGAAGGCATAGCTAGCGACAGGGACAGGAATGTAAATTATAGAACGGATGCTTGCCTCGGAATAGTTCTGGTTGGTTTCTACCGATGGAGTACCACACATGCGTCCAGGATGGAGGCTTTGTATCAGACAGTTGAGGGAAGACCTGACTCTGTGACAGGAGGCAGGACTGCAAGGTTTGCAGGTTCCCATCCTTGACCCACGCCACGGTGTTTTCACATAATCACGGTTGGTGTGGATTGAACTGTGTCCCCTCCCAAATTCAAACATGGAGGCCCTCACCCCCACTAGCTCAGAAATTGGCCTTATTTGGAAGCAGGGTCTCTGCAAATGTCATTAGTTAAGATGAGGTCGTACTGGAATAGAATGGGCCCCCTAGTCCAACATGACTAAAGTGGCTTATAAAAGGAGGAAAGCTGGACACAGAGACAGACACATGGAGAGGGCAATGATCTGAAGACACCAGGAGAGCTTAGGCAGCTACAGGAAGCACCAAAGACTGCCAGCAAACCATACAAAGCTAGGAAAGAAACATGGGACAGCTGTCTTCTGTTAAAAACAAGACAACAGGGCTTCCCTGGTGGTCCAGTGGGTAAGGACACCGCCTTGCAGTGCAAGGGGCGCCGGTTCTATCCCTGACCTGGGAATATCCCATGTGCCGCGGAGCGGCTGGACTGGTGTGTCCAATTGCCAAGCCGGAGTTCTGGAGCGCCTGCACCCAGAGCCGGTGCTCTGCGACAACAGAGGCCACTGTGATGGGAGGCCCACACGGGCCAAAGAACAAAGATGGATGAAAATGGACAAATGAAAGACCAATAGAAGTGGCCCGCCTGCTCCCCTCCCTCTCCACCCCACCCCCACCAAAATAAATAAATAAATAAATCTTTAAAAAAAAAAAAAAAACAAGACAACAGGCCCAATATGGAGTCACTTTTGCTAAGCCCTCGTCAGTCCAAACCCAACCAAGACTTAACTTTAGCTCTCCAGAAATGTCACCTTAAACCAGTCAATGAGAATCCCTTCATCACCCCTTTTTAAATCTGCAGCTTTAGAAGAGCAAAGGGCATGCCATATGGGAAGGAGCGAACAGCCGTGGGAAGGCATAGCTAGCGACAGGGACAGGAATGTAAATTATAGAACGGATGCTTGCCTCGGAATAGTTCTGGTTGGTTTCTACCGATGGAGTACCACACATGCGTCCAGGATGGAGGCTTTGTATCAGACAGTTGAGGGAAGACCTGACTCTGTGACAGGAGGCAGGACTGCAAGGTTTGCAGGTTCCCATCCTTGACCCACGCCACGGTGTTTTCACATAATCACGGTTGGTGTGGATTGAACTGTGTCCCCTCCCAAATTCAAACATGGAGGCCCTCACCCCCACTAGCTCAGAAATTGGCCTTATTTGGAAGCAGGGTCTCTGCAAATGTCATTAGTTAAGATGAGGTCGTACTGGAATAGAATGGGCCCCCTAGTCCAACATGACTAAAGTGGCTTATAAAAGGAGGAAAGCTGGACACAGAGACAGACACATGGAGAGGGCAATGATCTGAAGACACCAGGAGAGCTTAGGCAGCTACAGGAAGCACCAAAGACTGCCAGCAAACCATACAAAGCTAGGAAAGAAACATGGGACAGCTGTCTTCTGTTAAAAACAAGACAACAGGGCTTCCCTGGTGGTCCAGTGGGTAAGGACACCGCCTTGCAGTGCAAGGGGCGCCGGTTCTATCCCTGACCTGGGAATATCCCATGTGCCGCGGAGCGGCTGGACTGGTGTGTCCAATTGCCAAGCCGGAGTTCTGGAGCGCCTGCACCCAGAGCCGGTGCTCTGCGACAACAGAGGCCACTGTGATGGGAGGCCCACACGGGCCAAAGAACAAAGATGGATGAAAATGGACAAATGAAAGACCAATAGAAGTGGCCCGCCTGCTCCCCTCCCTCTCCACCCCACCCCCACCAAAATAAATAAATAAATAAATCTTTAAAAAAAAAAAAAAACAAGACAACAGGCCCAATATGGAGTCACTTTTGCTAAGCCCTACGTCAGTCACCAAACCAAGACTTAACTTAGTTATGATTGTAACTCTCCCGAGTTATGGCTTTAGCTCTCCCAGAAATGTCACCTTAAACCAGTCAATGAGACATCCCTTCATCAGCACTAGTTATGTCACCTGCATGATAGGCCCGACTGTCCCCTAAAGGAAAGTCACTTTGCAATAACTTGCTTCTTGGCCTAGTACAGCTTCCTTGTTCCTGATTGCCTTTGCTTGTATCGTTTCATACAGCTCCTCGGAGCTCCTTTCTATATGCTAGACTGGAGACTGTCCAGTTCATGATCTTTTGAACAAAGCCAAATGTTAGTCACTCATTCGTGTCTGGCTCTTTGCAACCCTATGGACTGTAGCCTGCAGGCTTCTCTGTCCTTGGAATTCTCTAGGCAAGAATACAGGAGTGGGTAGCCATTCCCTTCTCCAGGGAATCTTCCTAACTCAGAGATCAAACCTGGGTCTCCTGCATTGCAGGTAGATTCTTTACTATCTGAGGCATCAGGGAAGCCTCAAATAAAGCCAATAAGCTCTTTAAAATACTTCCGTGCCACAATCACTGAGCCTGGGCATCAGAGCCCAGTAGCTGAAACTGCTGAGCCCACCTACCCTAGAGCCCATGCTCCGCAACAAGAGAAGTCACCGCGGTGAGAAGCCCATGGACCACAGCTAGAGAGTAGGTCCCACCCACTGCAACTAGGGGAAAGCCTGGCACACAGCAACAAAGATCCAGAACAACCAAAAATCAATCAGTAAAATTATAAAATTTACTTAGTAAAGCTTTTTTTAAAAAGTATTTTACTGCCCTCAGAAGGAACCAACCCTCTCAACAACTTAATACTGAACTCCTAGCCACCAGAGCTTTGAGAAAATAAACTGCTGTTGTTGAAGCCACGCAGTTTGTGGAGCTCTTGTGTGTCAGCCTGACCTGAATTGGCTGTACTGGAGGCATCCAGCACCCTGCATCGCTGCATAGTCATAGAAGCTGTAATACCTAATGGTGCCTTTTTCTTTGTAAAGCATTTATGATGAGAAATATTTCTTCAAACTTACAGTTACCAGGAAGAAAGGTAGGCAGGTAGAGATAGTTAGGAGTTTCAGATTGACATGAACACTCTGCTGCATTTCCTGTATGGCTTTAGCTCTCCCAGAAATGTCACCTTAAACCAGTCAATGAGACATCCCTTCATCAGCACTAGTTATGTCACCTGCATGATAGGCCCGACTGTCCCCTAAAGGAAAGTCACTTTGCAATAACTTGCTTCTTGGCCTAGTACAGCTTCCTTGTTCCTGATTGCCTTTGCTTGTATCGTTTCATACAGCTCCTCGGAGCTCCTTTCTATATGCTAGACTGGAGACTGTCCAGTTCATGATCTTTTGAACAAAGCCAAATGTTAGTCACTCATTCGTGTCTGGCTCTTTGCAACCCTATGGACTGTAGCCTGCAGGCTTCTCTGTCCTTGGAATTCTCTAGGCAAGAATACAGGAGTGGGTAGCCATTCCCTTCTCCAGGGAATCTTCCTAACTCAGAGATCAAACCTGGGTCTCCTGCATTGCAGGTAGATTCTTTACTATCTGAGGCATCAGGGAAGCCTCAAATAAAGCCAATAAGCTCTTTAAAATACTTCCGTGCCACAATCACTGAGCCTGGGCATCAGAGCCCAGTAGCTGAAACTGCTGAGCCCACCTACCCTAGAGCCCATGCTCCGCAACAAGAGAAGTCACCGCGGTGAGAAGCCCATGGACCACAGCTAGAGAGTAGGTCCCACCCACTGCAACTAGGGGAAAGCCTGGCACACAGCAACAAAGATCCAGAACAACCAAAAATCAATCAGTAAAATTATAAAATTTACTTAGTAAAGCTTTTTTTAAAAAGTATTTTACTGCCCTCAGAAGGAACCAACCCTCTCAACAACTTAATACTGAACTCCTAGCCACCAGAGCTTTGAGAAAATAAACTGCTGTTGTTGAAGCCACGCAGTTTGTGGAGCTCTTGTGTGTCAGCCTGACCTGAATTGGCTGTACTGGAGGCATCCAGCACCCTGCATCGCTGCATAGTCATAGAAGCTGTAATACCTAATGGTGCCTTTTTCTTTGTAAAGCATTTATGATGAGAAATATTTCTTCAAACTTACAGTTACCAGGAAGAAAGGTAGGCAGGTAGAGATAGTTAGGGAGTTTCAGATTGACATGAACACTCTGCTGCATTTCCTGTAATATAATTTCCAAGTAGCAAGGAACTCAACTAACATGATTTTTAAAAAAATAATCATTGATTTATGGCTGTGCTGGGTCTTCCTTACTGCACGGGCTTTTCTCTAGCTGTGGAGAACAGAGGCTACTCTCAGGTTGTGGTGTGAGGGCCTCTCATTGCCGTGGCTTCCCTTGTTGCGGAGCATGGGCTCCAGAGCTCCTGGCTTCCGTATTTGCGGCACTCAGGCTTAGCTGCTCCACGGCATGTGGGATCTTCCTGAAACAGGGAACAAGCCTGTGTCTCTAGCATTGGCAGGTGGATTTTTTTTTACCACTGAGACACCAGGGAAGCCCTAATGTGATTTTTAAAAATGATATGGTAGTAGAAAGTGTGCTTCCAGAATCTTGAGCCTCAGTATTACCTGGGGAGGCGCTTCCCCTACATTCTGAAGTAACTCAGCATGACCAGGGCTTCCTTGGGTGATTCTTCTGGCCACTGAAACTGAAGAACCACTGATCTAGGCTGTGCGTCAGTATAGACACAGATATCAACCCATGCGTGCACACTGCAGATCAGCTGCATCAGAAACAATGACTTCTTTCTCCCAGATCCATTCTGTTCATGTCATAACCCCTTCTGAGAACATTCAGTTATTCCAACAAAGAAGCTGTCTCCTCTAGACTCTTGGCTGTCACTACCCTGATCTGCCACCTGCGTCACGTCCCATTAGGTGCCATAGATAAGGCACGCGCTTGTCACAGACGAACACACATGGCAGCAGAAGCTTGATAGGACAGGCTAAGAAGAGGAAACAGTAGAAATAAACCGAGATACAACTTTTCTAGAAAATGCTCTCAAAGACAACCAGCTCTGTGAGACAGGTCTTCAGGGCAAGCTTGGCTGTGGATGGAGGTGACATGTGGCCGGTCAAGTCTGGGACTGGGATGTCAGGACAATGAGTGAAGATGGTTGGTGCAGAATTCAGTTTCTTTGATGTGTATTTCCCTGTATGTGTGCTGCGGAACATTGCTTCTGCCCAGTGACCCAGGAATACAGGGTCTCAGGGTGAAAACCCTTTTTTGGATATTCTAAAGCCTTTAAAAAAATTTTTTTGTCCATTTTGAAATAATTATAGGCTGTCTGTTTTTTGCCTCTCTTTTGCTGTGACATGGGCATCCGTCCGTGGGCTGACCTGAAGGACAGTGTTCACTGCTCAGACTCACTCGCTCTCTGATTTTGATTCTTGCTCTAAGAACCAAAGTGGGTCCTGCTTGTTGTCCCGAGGCACATCCGTCCCTCTTGAAAACAGATTCCCTGTGGGCTCCCTTGTCACTTAGAAATGCCCTTTATCTGAATCACAGTTCCACTCCCACCCATTCACAAAAGCATCGGCTATTCCCAACGTACAAGAGAGTACATTCTGAAAGTGAAGTTGGTAAACCAGTCATTTAGAATTGGGGTCTCACCTCCCATAGTTACAGACTGATGCCTAATGGCAAAGTTCCCAGACTGGTCCACAAAGGCCTACCTTTCCAAAATGTAGCGTTGGTGGTATAGTGATGAACACAGCTGCTTTCCAAAATGTCGCTGAACCAAGGCAATAAAGTGGTAGGCAGCCCAACCACGCTTGGCATTGTGTTTCCATTGGAATGCATGTCCTGTTCCAACTGAGAAGCCAAGAAGACAGAGAGAAATAAATCTTGAGCTTAAAGCTATCTTGTGGTAGGGATATTGCAGCCAGGTACCAGTATACCAGCCCCAAGGGTGGAGAAACCTGGGCTGTAGATGCTCACAGAATCATTTATCAAATCTTGGCAGCTTCCAAAGAAATGTGTAGAATTAAAATTTAGTTCTATGGAAGCAGAGCCTCACTTTAATACCATCTACCAAAGTGCGGCGCCATCTGTCATCTTGGGATGAGGTTGAAGATCCTAAATCAAGAGAGGATGAAGGCCCTTGTGGTGGGGGTGGCACCAGGTTGCAGAGAGTGCCCGGGCGAGCAAGAGACAGGCAGACATGCAGCTGGGACTCTGGCTGAGGCAGCAGACAATTGACCACCTGGCTTGGAAAGCAGTTTCAATCCATTTCGATGACAATGACATCCTGTTCTCGGTTCCTAACAAATGGTTGTCTCTTTTTGAGTTGCCCACTCTCCGTCTCTCTGCACAAGAACATCCTTCTCTCACACGGATCAAGAGAACTGGCCATTCAGCAATATGGGGGTGGGGGAAGAAAGAATATTAGAGAGTTGTCTCTGGGCATCCGTCCTGGGCTGACCTGAAGGACAGTGTTCACTGCTCAGACTCACTCGCTCTCTGATTTTGATTCTTGCTCTAAGAACCAAAGTGGGTCCTGCTTGTTGTCCCGAGGCACATCCGTCCCTCTTGAAAACAGATTCCTGTGGGCTCCCTTGTCACTTAGAAATGCCCTTTATCTGAATCACAGTTCCACTCCCACCCATTCACAAAAGCATCGGCTATTCCCAACGTACAAGAGAGTACATTCTGAAAGTGAAGTTGGTAAACCAGTCATTTAGAATTGGGGTCTCACCTCCCATAGTTACAGACTGATGCCTAATGGCAAAGTTCCCAGACTGGTCCACAAAGGCCTACCTTTCCAAAATGTAGCGTTGGTGGTATAGTGATGAACACAGCTGCTTTCCAAAATGTCGCTGAACCAAGGCAATAAAGTGGTAGGCAGCCCAACCACGCTTGGCATTGTGTTTCCATTGGAATGCATGTCCTGTTCCAACTGAGAAGCCAAGAAGACAGAGAGAAATAAATCTTGAGCTTAAAGCTATCTTGTGGTAGGGATATTGCAGCCAGGTACCAGTATACCAGCCCCAAGGGTGGAGAAACCTGGGCTGTAGATGCTCACAGAATCATTTATCAAATCTTGGCAGCTTCCAAAGAAATGTGTAGAATTAAAATTTAGTTCTATGGAAGCAGAGCCTCACTTTAATACCATCTACCAAAGTGGGGCGCCATCTGTCATCTTGGGATGAGGTTGAAGATCCTAAATCAAGAGAGGATGAAGGCCCTTGTGGTGGGGGTGGCACCAGGTTGCAGAGAGTGCCCGGGCGAGCAAGAGACAGGCAGACATGCAGCTGGGACTCTGGCTGAGGCAGCAGACAATTGACCACCTGGCTTGGAAAGCAGTTTCAATCCATTTCGATGACAATGACATCCTGTTCTCGGTTCCTAACAAATGGTTGTCTCTTTTTGAGTTGCCCACTCTCCGTCTCTCTGCACAAGAACATCCTTCTCTCACACGGATCAAGAGAACTGGCCATTCAGCAATATGGGGGGGGTGGGGGGGAAGAAAGAATATTAGAGAGAGATTGTCTTTAAAGCTGATGAGATAGCAAAGAGGCTTTGTGACCAAAGGGGAGAAGTCGTGGGCTGAGCATCTACTATGAGCTGGTTCTTATTCTGAAAAGTCACCTACCTATCTTTCTCCATCCTCCTAAATATCTCAGGACATGGGCATTATTATCCCTATTTAATTGATGGAAATTGAAGCCTGAGAAGTGTTGTTAGACTGAGAACCTTGGACCAGTAAGGAAGAGGCCTTGCAGAGACTCAAACACATCCTCTGGCTCCAGAGTGACGCTCCTCCCACCATCCAGCAAACTCCACCTCTGAAGCACAGCATTCCCGCGTCACTGCCTTCAGAGAAAGGACATTTTACTCACTGATTTTCAACCAGTTAAAAAAAAAAAAAAAGATAATTATTCAAAAAACAAAGATGACCCCATTTTTTCTCAACCATTTTTCATACAGGAAAGGTGATACATGTACCAAGTAGACTTGGTGTTGAGTAGGCTTCACCGCAGACTGCTAGTCAGACTGAATGAGACGGTCACAGTTTCCAGAGAGGCCTTGGGGACAGACACGGGCTCCGGTGAGGTGGACACTGAGCTGGCCAGTGCTAAGAGGGGTGGGCTCACCCACTCTTTTGATTGTGTGAGGTGCCAACTCAGTCAGAGAGAAGAAGTGGTTGTGTGTAATATTTGACGATGATGGGAGCCGGGGAAGCCCTGTACTGCAAAGAAAGTAAGCTTTATAGATTATTAAAAACAAAAATCAAAACAAACAAACAACATCCACTCAGCACCAAAGTTAAATATAACCACAAAGTCATATCAAAGCCAATATATAGAAAAGAATTGTGTTTCCCATTAGAAGACACACACAAAAATCCCATTTCTTTTTAAGTCTCTTCCGTGACAGTTCCTCCTGGCTCCTGGGCTGCATTAGAGTCTCCCCCTAGTGGAAAGGTGGGGCATTCCCGTCTCCGTGATCACCTGATTTCAGAACAATAGAAATGTTTCCAGGTTTCTATTTTTAAAAGTTTCTTTAGTTAGAGCAGAGCAAAAACCAAGGCCAAAAGCAGTGGATTTCTATGGAATGCAGGTAATAGTAGAACTCCTTACGCTCTCCCAAGTGTATGCTCAGGACATCTTCATGGGGCGCACATCCCTGAAAGCACAGATTTATCTAAACAACCCCATTCTTGCCTGTGGACATATCCATCTCTCTCAACCCCTCACCTCCACAGCGACCCAAAGTGGTGAAGGAAATCATCATGTAGTGATCTGATAGATTGTTCAACTCCCATAAAAAGAAACATTCTTGTGTTGCATGGGTTCGTGCTATATTAATACTGCAAGAAAGAATGAATGAAAACATGGGGGAGAGAAAGAGAATCAGAGAGAAACTACCCGCACATTTTAGGCACTGAATTTTGAGAATTTGCCCATGTAAAAGTTAAGCATTCCGAAATGAGCACAGTAGCATGGAGATAGAGCGGGACTGTGGGAGCAGAGAGGCCGGGACAAGGGCAGGAGTTAGTTACTCTTAGACTTCACTGCACCTAAATGGCTCTCTAATGCCAGGGAGTGAGAGGAGGGGAGGCAGGAATGGCTGAGCGAGCCTGGCTGGGCTGGAGGTGAGGGAGCTGGGACTGAGCTGGCCAGTGCTAAGAGGGGTGGGCTCACCCACTCTTTTGATTGTGTGAGGTGCCAACTCAGTCAGAGAGAAGAAGTGGTTGTGTGTAATATTTGACGATGATGGGAGCCGGGGAAGCCCTGTACTGCAAAGAAAGTAAGCTTTATAGATTATTAAAAACAAAAATCAAAACAAACAAACAACATCCACTCAGCACCAAAGTTAAATATAACCACAAAGTCATATCAAAGCCAATATATAGAAAAGAATTGTGTTTCCCATTAGAAGACACACACAAAAATCCCATTTCTTTTTAAGTCTCTTCCGTGACAGTTCCTCCTGGCTCCTGGGCTGCATTAGAGTCTCCCCCTAGTGGAAAGGTGGGGCATTCCCGTCTCCGTGATCACCTGATTTCAGAACAATAGAAATGTTTCCAGGTTTCTATTTTTAAAAGTTTCTTTAGTTAGAGCAGAGCAAAAACCAAGGCCAAAAGCAGTGGATTTCTATGGAATGCAGGTAATAGTAGAACTCCTTACGCTCTCCCGAAGTGTATGCTCAGGACATCTTCATGGGGCGCACATCCCTGAAAGCACAGATTTATCTAAACAACCCCATTCTTGCCTGTGGACATATCCATCTCTCTCAACCCCTCACCTCCACAGCGACCCAAAGTGGTGAAGGAAATCATCATGTAGTGATCTGATAGATTGTTCAACTCCCATAAAAAGAAACATTCTTGTGTTGCATGGGTTCGTGCTATATTAATACTGCAAGAAAGAATGAATGAAAACATGGGGGAGAGAAAGAGAATCAGAGAGAAACTACCCGCACATTTTAGGCACTGAATTTTGAGAATTTGCCCATGTAAAAGTTAAGCATTCCGAAATGAGCACAGTAGCATGGAGATAGAGCGGGACTGTGGGAGCAGAGAGGCCGGGACAAGGGCAGGAGTTAGTTACTCTTAGACTTCACTGCACCTAAATGGCTCTCTAATGCCAGGGAGTGAGAGGAGGGGAGGCAGGAATGGCTGAGCGAGCCTGGCTGGGCTGGAGGTGAGGGCTCCCCGGGCCCCCCCAAGATCTCACTGAAGAGACGGATAGGATCAGGAAAGCAGAAATGAGCAAGAAGTTGAGGTGAGAAAACCAGACAGGAGCCTCTGAAGGGATATAGACATGGATTTGAGAAGCTGACAGGTTGAGCCAGGGATTAGAGCCCAGGGTCAGGGGTCTGGAGGATGTGGGGTGGGGGGCAGGGCTCGAGGGAGACCCTGACCAAGGCGTCTGAGCCAAGAGCCAGTGCTGGCTGAGGTGTGCTGTGGCAGCTGCCTCAGGGAAGGGGAGAGGGGATTGGTACGTGGGAAGGGCAGAGGCACTTTGAAAAACCGAACCCATAAACTCTGGAGGTTCAGACCAAACCTCCCTCCAGCAGTGGCCAGAGTGGTGAGTCTGAACCAGTCCTGCTACTGGCCCTGGTCTTGGTTAGGAGGGCACACAAATCCTGAAGCTAAATAAAGCTGCAGAGGGCAGGTTTCCGTCTTCCCTACCTTGTGTCGTCCCCTTGAGTCTGGGCAGAATGGAGGCCCTGCACACACACCAAGAGAAGGTATGTGAACTGGTCCTGTGGAATCTGTTTTGTGGAGCCATCAGGGACTAGCTCTGATTGGTCTGGCCGGGTAGCCAAGTTGTTAGTCAATTAGAACCTGAGAGGAAGCAAGAGCCTTGTAAACCCCACCTAGTTCTAGAAGCTGGCAGCAAACGTGAGAATTCCTGTCTCTTTTCAGTGGAGTCCAGAGAGAAGTCTCTCCATCCTCCCGCCCTCCCCGCCACACACTGCCCTGACTACAGAATAAGGGCGCGTGTGTGTAAGCTCCCAGGGTCCATATGGCATAACCCTCTGTGTTCATTGTCTAGCATGGCAGCCACCAGCCCCGTGAGACTGCTGAGAACTTCAGAGTGGCTCCTCTGAGTTGAGATGTGCTGAATTCCAAGGCTCAGCATGAAATAAAATGTCAACAACCTTGTTTGTATGTTTTTATATTAATTGCCTGTCAAAATGATAATATTCTGGTTACATTCCATGTGTTACTAAAATTAATTTCTATTTCCTTTTATTTTTTTAAATATTAGAGTTTATCTTTTTAAAGTAGGTTTTGCTTCACAGCAAAACTGAGCAGAAAACACAGATGGTTCTAGTCCACACTCCCTGTCCCCCACCCGAGGTTTCCCCACCAGCAGCTCCATGGGACGTTTGTTACAGCTGATGAACTGTATTGTGATAAATATATTGTTATCACTCAAAGTGCACACTTTTTACCCCTTAATGAGGCTGTGTGCTTAGTTGCTCAGTCGTGTCCCACTCTTTGCAACCCCATAGACTGCACCTTGCCAGGCTCCCCTGTCCAGGGGATTCTCGGGGCAAGAATACCGGAGTGGGTTGCCATGCCCTCCTCCAGGGGATCTTCCCAACCCGGGGATCGAACCGTGGTCTCCCACATTGCAGGTGGATTCTTTGCCATCTGAGACACCAGGGAAGCCCTTGCTATGGCTACCCCCAAATTTTAAACTCCATTTGAGGCAGTATATTTATTTGAGAGAGCACTGCTTATCACCTTTCCTGGTGACAGATCCTAAACAAAGACCCTAAATACATTGGGTAATAAATCCCTACTTAAACCAAATAGACTGGTGCAGACTTTGAGATCATAATCCAATTAAAAACAAAATGTTGTCCCTTCTTTCTAGCTCGTTAGAAAAGAAATTTGAGAGATTTCCTCTATCACTGAAAATCTCGTCTACTGGTCCTGTGGAATCTGGTTCTGGGGGAAGTTGTTAGTCAATTAGAACCTGAGGAAGCAAGAGCCTTGTAAACCCCACCTAGTTCTAGAAGCTGGCAGCAAACGTGAGAATTCCTGTCTCTTTTCAGTGGAGTCCAGAGAGAAGTCTCTCCATCCTCCCGCCCTCCCCGCCACACACTGCCCTGACTACAGAATAAGGGCGCGTGTGTGTAAGCTCCCAGGGTCCATATGGCATAACCCTCTGTGTTCATTGTCTAGCATGGCAGCCACCAGCCCCGTGAGACTGCTGAGAACTTCAGAGTGGCTCCTCTGAGTTGAGATGTGCTGAATTCCAAGGCTCAGCATGAAATAAAATGTCAACAACCTTGTTTGTATGTTTTTATATTAATTGCCTGTCAAAATGATAATATTCTGGTTACATTCCATGTGTTACTAAAATTAATTTCTATTTCCTTTTATTTTTTTAAATATTAGAGTTTATCTTTTTAAAGTAGGTTTTGCTTCACAGCAAAACTGAGCAGAAAACACAGATGGTTCTAGTCCACACTCCCTGTCCCCCACCCGAGGTTTCCCCACCAGCAGCTCCATGGGACGTTTGTTACAGCTGATGAACTGTATTGTGATAAATATATTGTTATCACTCAAAGTGCACACTTTTTACCCCTTAATGAGGCTGTGTGCTTAGTTGCTCAGTCGTGTCCCACTCTTTGCAACCCCATAGACTGCACCTTGCCAGGCTCCCCTGTCCAGGGGATTCTCGGGGCAAGAATACCGGAGTGGGTTGCCATGCCCTCCTCCAGGGGATCTTCCCAACCCGGGGATCGAACCGTGGTCTCCCACATTGCAGGTGGATTCTTTGCCATCTGAGACACCAGGGAAGCCCTTGCTATGGCTACCCCCAAATTTTAAACTCCATTTGAGGCAGTATATTTATTTGAGAGAGCACTGCTTATCACCTTTCCTGGTGACAGATCCTAAACAAAGACCCCTAAATACATTGGGTAATAAATCCCTACTTAAACCAAATAGACTGGTCCAGACTTTGAGATCATAATCCAATTAAAAACAAAATGTTGTCCCTTCTTTTTCTAGCTCGTTAGAAAAGAAATTATTCGGAGGAAGATCTCTGCAGACTCTATCAACTGAAAATCTCGTCTCAGACTTGAACTCACTTTCCTTCCGTTCCTGGAATGGGACACGGCAGCAGCAGCTTGCGGGGGCTCAGGGGCTGCCATGGGCATCCCTCTGGGAAAAGGAATCCTCTTGAGTGTCTCTGGGGGGTTTTGGCTTTGGTCCTGTTCTCACAAAAGGCCAGTTTCAATCTCTGGTCTCGCGGGTCTTCTGCTAGGCAACCACTTCTCCCTGCGTCCCCTCAGGGGCCTGGCCAGCCCAGGAGAGTCAGAGTCCAGGTTGGATGGCAGCCTTGTTCTTTCTTGGCTCCACCCCGGTTACCTTGGAGGCTGTTTTTACCCCTCCATGCTTGGCTGCAGTTATCCGGAAGCCTTGGGCCATAAGCAGATCGGCTTTCCACACCTCACAAACCAACCCATGTACCTCCCCCCAGTGCTCGCAGAAGACCAGTCTCATTTCCAAAGCTGGCTGGCATGTGAGGCCAGAATCGGCACGAGCCGCTGCCCAAGGCCTGGTGAGAAGGGCTTGTTGGCCTAAGAGGATTAAACAGAGCGCAGGCCGCTAAGCCTCCCCGGAGCCGGTTCAAGGACTTGGGCTGTAATCTCTTGTCAGCAGCCACCAGCCACAACCGCCTTTCCTTGTGGCTGAAGCTGCTCAGGATGCCACCCAAGGGTGACACAGCTCGTCTCCCTGCTGTCACCTTCACTCCCCCTTCACCAGCTCCATCTTTATTCTTCCAGAGAACGGACCCATCTCCCTGCCTCTCCTCTCCTCTCCGTGCTTCTCTCACCCACCTGGCTGCCCCTCTCACAGAACAGGAAGAGGAAACGTGGACAAAAGTTCACATCCTCTTTTCGGAAGAACTCACCTTTTTGTTCCAAAAAAGCTTCTGATTGGAGAAAGCAGAACGAAAGTCTGGGTTTATGAGCCATCTCGACCCTCAGGCCACTGCTCGATTCTGATTGAATATTCTTTCCTCTGTTGGTTCTAACGTGGACCCTGGAGTCAAAGGTCATGATTGAAAGTCAGTTTTCCCATCATATACTTCTGTATTATTGAAATATTTAAATTCTTTCTTTGCTGTGAGAGCTGTTTTTTCCTTTCTGATCAAGGAGCTATTAGAAAGTGTGTCATGCAAAAAAGAAAATCCTAAATAATATATCAATATGTTACATAAGGTTCTTGCATTAGATTTATTAGAAAAACTGGTCTGCTGTTTGTGAGTTCTGTGTGCGCATGATATACCATCAGTGGCGAGTGCTGGCCTCAGTTTTACACTGGCTTTCTATGATGACATTGGAAGCATTTATTTTCCTTACTCTAGAAGGGATTTTGGAGTGTTAGAATGACTTACTTTTATTAAGATTTAAAATAATCCATTTGTGAAATTATCTGGATCTGGCATCTAGGCAACTTTTCAACCTCATAGATATTAATAGCAATTCCTTAGGGTTTTTTTATATGCATTTGCTTAGAATTGAGCATAATGTTTTTTTCAAAATTGCCTCCGTGTTTATGCTGTTTCCCCACTCTCCTTTCTAATCAAATAGATTTGGAGGGTGGGATGGCCACCTTCCAAAACAGATAAGGAATAATGGTTTATCTATTTCCATTAAAAGCATTAGTCTTTGGAATCATTGATGTTTTCTGCCAAATATCTATTTTTTTAATTTATTCATTTCAATTCTCCACATTATGTTTTCCTCATGCCTTCCTTTCTATAATTACTTTAGACAGCTTGAGTTGAATAATCAATGCATCATTTTTGAAATACTACCAGCCACAACCGCCTTTCCTTGTGGCTGAAGCTGCTCAGGATGCCACCCAAGGGTGACACAGCTCGTCTCCCTGCTGTCACCTTCACTCCCCCTTCACCAGCTCCATCTTTATTCTTCCAGAGAACGGACCCATCTCCCTGCCTCTCCTCTCCTCTCCGTGCTTCTCTCACCCACCTGGCTGCCCCTCTCACAGAACAGGAAGAGGAAACGTGGACAAAAGTTCACATCCTCTTTTCGGAAGAACTCACCTTTTTGTTCCAAAAAAGCTTCTGATTGGAGAAAGCAGAACGAAAGTCTGGGTTTATGAGCCATCTCGACCCTCAGGCCACTGCTCGATTCTGATTGAATATTCTTTCCTCTGTTGGTTCTAACGTGGACCCTGGAGTCAAAGGTCATGATTGAAAGTCAGTTTTCCCATCATATACTTCTGTATTATTGAAATATTTAAATTCTTTCTTTGCTGTGAGAGCTGTTTTTTCCTTTCTGATCAAGGAGCTATTAGAAAGTGTGTCATGCAAAAAAGAAAATCCTAAATAATATATCAATATGTTACATAAGGTTCTTGCATTAGATTTATTAGAAAAACTGGTCTGCTGTTTGTGAGTTCTGTGTGCGCATGATATACCATCAGTGGCGAGTGCTGGCCTCAGTTTTACACTGGCTTTCTATGATGACATTGGAAGCATTTATTTTCCTTACTCTAGAAGGGATTTTGGAGTGTTAGAATGACTTACTTTTATTAAGATTTAAAATAATCCATTTGTGAAATTATCTGGATCTGGCATCTAGGCAACTTTTCAACCTCATAGATATTAATAGCAATTCCTTAGGGTTTTTTTATATGCATTTGCTTAGAATTGAGCATAATGTTTTTTTCAAAATTGCCTCCGTGTTTATGCTGTTTCCCCACTCTCCTTTCTAATCAAATAGATTTGGAGGGTGGGATGGCCACCTTCCAAAACAGATAAGGAATAATGGTTTATCTATTTCCATTAAAAGCATTAGTCTTTGGAATCATTGATGTTTTCTGCCAAATATCTATTTTTTTAATTTATTCATTTCAATTCTCCACATTATGTTTTCCTCATGCCTTCCTTTCTATAATTACTTAGGGTCCTTTTCTAGACAGCTTGAGTTGAATAATCAATGCATCATTTTTGATTACTTTTTATTTATTAATGCTAAGTGCTCAAACCTGATAGTTTTCCTCTGAGCATTGCTTTAATCATACCCTAAGGTTATGAAGCACAGCTTTTAAATTTATTCACAATTGTTATTGTCTAGGTTTTCTGCACAAATGGCTGCACTCTCTGCTCTGCATATCCACCTACTTTTTAAGTTTTGGGCTTTCCTCTCTTTTGAGGTAAGAAGGGCTGAGGGAGGGAGGTCTTAGAACACACAGGTGGCTGATTCTAAGGTTCTGTCCTAGGTTATCCACACATCCCCTGCCATTCTGAAATGACAGACTGTAGAATACCACTACAGAAATGGCCCCTCTTTCCACTGTGTCCTCTTTAGGAATTGAATTGTTCCAAGTATAGCACCCCAGGTTGGGTTTTATAGAATTCTTTCACTTGCTTTCAGAGACATTAGTGTCCTGCTTGGATCTGGAGAGTTGATGCTTTATTATACATTCAGTCAACATTTGTCACGTGTCAAGTGAAAGTGTACAGCCTTAATTTGAGACTTAAACCCAGGGCCCAGACTTAATCAAACCTGTTTGGGACTCGAAACCACGCAGCCGGGACTCAAACTCAGCCTAAACCCTGCTTGCAACTTTGGCCAGGACTTGAACCCAGCCTAGACCCTATATGGAACTTGAACCCATGCAGCCGGGACTCAAACCCAGCCTAAACCCTCCTTGGGACTTTGGCCAGGACTCGAACCCAGCCTAGACCCTGTTTGGGACTTGAACCCACGCGTCCAGGACTTGAACCCAGCCTAAACCCTGTTAATTAAAATCATTCACCCAATGTCTGGACCCACTGAGGTTCAGGTTCTTCATGTCTCTTTGCAGAGAAGAATTCAGCGAGAGACAAAGTGATAGGTAAGAAATGGACTTATTCAGATTCAGAGAAAGCACACTCCACAGACAGAGTGTGGGCCATGGCAGAGCAAATCCAGTGGCCCCGAAAGCATGGCATTCTTCGCTTTGATAGGCTGGGTAATTCCACATGCTAATGAGTGGGAGGATTATTCCAGCTCTTTTAGGGAGGGGTGGAACTGTCGTGGCGCCTCTGGGTGTGTCATTTAGCTTGCTGACTGAGGATCAAGGTCTGGTCTGCCATCTTGGACCCATTTGATTCTAATGGGTTTATGCTGTGTCCCTGGGCTGTCATTCTTTTCAAAAATTGTGCCCTGCCCCTTTCCCTCCTAACCCTTACACAAGCACGGGTCTGGTTGTTGGCAACCCTGTTCTTGCTACTCTAGTCCCTGTGTGCGTGCTCCGTCGCTTCAGTCATGTCTCGACTCCTTTGTGGCTCCGTGGACTATAGCCCACTAGGCTCCTCTGTTCATGGGATTTCCCAGGCAAGCATAACTGGAGAGGATTGCCATGCCGTCCTCCAGGGGATCTTCCTGACCCAGGGATCTAACTTGCAACTCCTGCATCTCCTGCATTTCAGGCAGATTCTTTACTGCTTGCTGAGCCACCAGAGACGCCCCACTGTAGTTCAATCAATGCTAAATACTCTTTGGAATGGTTTAGGGGTTATAGATATTATTTCCTGTTAGGTTCCAGAATTTTATTCCACCATTTTTTATCAAAAATATCAGTCATTAATCTGTTGACAAATACTTGTAAAGCTTTTTAGACCCAAGAGACTCACAGTAAACTCAAGCTTAGTTTCCAAGTGACTACTTCTAAAAATAGAAAAAAGAATTCTTTTGACTTAGGCATTTCCCAAGCACTAACTGATCTTTCCTCTCCTAAGTAGCATTCACCTTTATGCCTTTTACCTTTCATCAAGCAGCAGAGTTGTTTGGCCTGATTCATCCTGTTGAAAACACGAGGCAGGGCTGGTAACAACTAGAGAGTGCCAAGTCTTGCCCTTGCCCAAGGAGAAAGCCCACACTCCCAGCTCTTTGCAGACCTGGTTTTGAATTTGAAAATATGCTTAGCTTTTTCTTGTTACTGCCTGAGGCTGTCTACAGAGGCCTGGCAACAACAGCTAATGAGAAAGGTCAGAAGGCCTGTCAATAAGCCCATTGTTTGAGCTTTTCTTTTTTTCCTTTAACCTGCACAAATTGGTCTACCATGAGCCCCAGTAAGAGGAACCCTCAGTACTGGGGTCACACAGTTTCTATGGCTCCCTGAACATGACCAACCCCCAACGAAGAGAATCAAACTAATCATAAAAATAGTATTTTAATATTTAGAGCAAATTAAGATGTCATACACATGTAAAACTCATAAATTAGTTCCTCCAGTGTAACAGCAAGCTCTTTCTTGATCCCTGAGGGAAAGGTGGTGATGGACATCTGACCAGATAAAGATGAAAAACAAATGCATTCTTTTAAGAAATAAAATATGTTTTCATTAAAAGTCATACAACAAATGGAGGTTTTACCTACAACCAAGAATCTCAGTGGTGTCCCCTCCCGTCGGCTTCAGTCATGTCTTGACTCCTTTGTGGCTCCGTGGACTATAGCCCACTAGGCTCCTCTGTTCATGGGATTTCCCAGGCAAGCATAACTGGAGAGGATTGCCATGCCGTCCTCCAGGGGATCTTCCTGACCCAGGGATCTAACTTGCAACTCCTGCATCTCCTGCATTTCAGGCAGATTCTTTACTGCTTGCTGAGCCACCAGAGACGCCCCACTGTAGTTCAATCAATGCTAAATACTCTTTGGAATGGTTTAGGGGTTATAGATATTATTTCCTGTTAGGTTCCAGAATTTTATTCCACCATTTTTATCAAAAATATCAGTCATTAATCTGTTGACAAATACTTGTAAAGCTTTTTAGACCCAAGAGACTCACAGTAAACTCAAGCTTAGTTTCCAAGTGACTACTTCTAAAAATAGAAAAAAGAATTCTTTTGACTTAGGCATTTCCCAAGCACTAACTGATCTTTCCTCTCCTAAGTAGCATTCACCTTTATGCCTTTTACCTTTCATCAAGCAGCAGAGTTGTTTGGCCTGATTCATCCTGTTGAAAACACGAGGCAGGGCTGGTAACAACTAGAGAGTGCCAAGTCTTGCCCTTGCCCAAGGAGAAAGCCCACACTCCCAGCTCTTTGCAGACCTGGTTTTGAATTTGAAAATATGCTTAGCTTTTTCTTGTTACTGCCTGAGGCTGTCTACAGAGGCCTGGCAACAACAGCTAATGAGAAAGGTCAGAAGGCCTGTCAATAAGCCCATTGTTTGAGCTTTTCTTTTTTTCCTTTAACCTGCACAAATTGGTCTACCATGAGCCCCAGTAAGAGGAACCCTCAGTACTGGGGTCACACAGTTTCTATGGCTCCCTGAACATGACCAACCCCCAACGAAGAGAATCAAAAACTAATCATAAAAATAGTATTTTAATATTTAGGGAGCAAATTAAGATGTCATACACATGTAAAAACTCATAAATTAGTTCCTCCAGTGTAACAGCAAGCTCTTTCTTGATCCCTGAGGGAAAGGTGGTGATGGACATCTGACCAGCAATAAAGATGAAAAACAAATGCATTCTTTTAAGAAATAAAATATGTTTTTCATTAAAAAGGAACTCATCACAAATCATACTGGAGGTTTTACCTACAACCAAGAATCGTCAGGTGGAGTAGAATGTCTCAAGCAGAGTTTTGCTCTCTGTCGATGGCCTCCCTCATCCTGTGCTGGATGCCCTGAGCTTCCAGACAGAGCGTGGAGATGGAGTCCGGCTCTGCACTTGGGGAAACCACAGGCAGTGCCAGGTGAGTGTGTAGACTCCTTTCAGTCACCTGCCTTGTGTTATGATACTTCAAAATGCCTTCAAACCAGAGACCCAAATCATACACTGGCTTGAGTTTTTTTTGAAAAAAGGAAAAAATATTCCCCTGGGACTTCTCTGGTGCTCCAGTAGTTAAGACTTCATGCTTACCATGCAGGGAATACACATCCAATGCCTGATCAAGGAACTAGGATCCCTCAGGTTGTGCAATGTGACCAAAAAAAATAATAATAATAATCCTCTCACAGTAAGAATTGGGAGGCCTTCCTTTAGACAACATGGCAGATGCAAGAACCTTGGTCCTGTCTCCATATGGTTTTGAGGATGTTGTGTCTTTGAATTTAGCCTCTCTTCCTAGCCCTTTCTGAAAGAGAATGATGTCAACAAGCTCTCTCCCAAGACAGATGGCCCTTTTATTGATTTTTTTCAAAGGAACAGGTAGGAAATGGAGAAAAATTGACTAGAGAGGTGGTGGTTAAAAACCCATGATCCGGGCTTCCCCTGGTGGTCCAGTGGGTAAGGACACCGCCTTGCAGTGCAAGGGGCGCCGGTTCGGGCCCTGGCCTGGGAGGATCCCATGTGCCGCGGTGCGGCTGGACGGATGTGTCCAATCACCGAGCCAGAGCTCTGGAGCGCATGCGCCCAGAGCCGGCGCTCTGCAACGACAGACGCCACCGCGATGGGAGGCCCACAGGAGCCAAAGAACGGATGAAAATGGAGAAATGAAAGACCAATAGAAGTGGCCTGCCCGCCCCCTCCCTCCCCAACACGACCCCCGCCCAAAATAAATAAATAAATAAATCTAAAAAAAAAAAAAAAAATCCATGATCCCTAAAGCCCCCTTTAGGGATTGTGTTGGGGGAGGGCTCAAGCGCAGAACATGGTCAGTGCACGGACAAGGACTTGATGACAATGGCTGGGCAAGCTAGAACTGACTTCCAGAAAATGCTTCCCTTTTGGACCCAGCCGTCATAAGAGGCAGGATTCAGTGATCTGGTCAGATGGAGGTAATGGCAGCTTTAAATTTTTCCCAGCACAAGCCATCCTAACTTTTCTGGAGAACAGGCAGAGGCTCTGAACTAAACATGACTTCCTAACAGAAATATCTTTGGAGCCCTAAAGCTGATTTTCATCCTGAGGGTGTTTCTCAAACTCTAGTGGTCAGGCCACATGAGGAAAAGGCCTACTGGGACTTCCTTTCCTGTCCAGTGGTTATGACTCCGAGCCTTTGCTGCTGGGGACAGGGATTTGATCCCTGGGTGGGGAACTAAGGTCCTGAATGCCACAAGAAAAGAAAAGCTTCAGGACCTCATAAAGTACAGAATCTGGTGGAAGAGTTTCACAGTGAAGAGACATGAACTGGATATTTGCTGTCCCTCTCCGCACCACCAGACAGCAAGGCCAACTACCTTTCTCCAACCTCAGTACTTCAGTAAAGGAACAAAGTCACTGCCTTGATGTATTCATAAGCACAAGGTCATTGTATAATTTTCCAGCCTCAACCCACATTATCTGGGTGGTCCCAGAAACTCAAGTGGAGAATTAGTATAGAGAACTGCTGAGTTGGAAGTGGTCCTGGGCTTATGGCACTACCAAAAAGCAAATCCTCTCAGAATTTGCCTCGCAGAATTGCCATGGATGAAACTTTCAAAAAAAATATGAGCTCATCGGTGCATTAAATTCACCAAGATGGCAGGTTTGTAAGCATAATACAGCTTAAAAAATATACCAGTGATACATGCAGCTTTCAGAGAGTTTCAGATATTGATTTATCAGCCAAGTAGTATAAAGCGAGTATTTTTAATTTTATTCAAAGGAAAACAAGCTTACAAAAGTCTCTGTTAGTTTGCTAGTGCCACCACAACTGTGTATCGCAGACCATGTGGCTTAAAGAGTAGAGGTTGACTTTCTCATGGTTCTAGAGGCTGTAAGTCCAAGATCAAGGTATTGACTGAGTCAGTTTTTTTCTTAGGTGTCTCTGAGTGGCTTACACATGGCTGTCTTCTCTCTTTGCCCTCGCAGTGTCTTTCCTTAGTGCGTCTGTGTCTTAACTCTTCTTAAAAGGACACTGGTCATCTTGGATTAGGACCCATCCCAATGACCTCCTTTAACTTTAATTAGCCTCTTTAAAAGCCCTATCTTCATGGCGCAGTAGGGAAAGAATCCTCCTGCAATGCTGGAGACAAAGGAGATGCGGGTTTGATCTCTGGGTTGGGAAAATCCCCTGGAGGAGGAAATGAAAATCCACTTCAGTATTCTTGTCTGGAAAATCCCACGGACAGGGGAGCCTGGCGGGCTACAGTCCATGGGCTGCAAAGGGTCGGACACAACTGAACAACTAACACTATATCTTCAAATATAGTCATGAGCTGACGTATTGGCCTTTAGGATCTCAATATATGAATTTTGAGGGGACACAGTTCAGCCCATTACATGTTCTATAAATGTAAGTGGGAAGCAAAAAAACATAAAAGTTATCAAGCAAATTTGAGAAAAAATCCAAGTAGAACTTCTAGAAATGAAAAATATCATAACTAAACATTTCCATCAGTCTCAGCCAGTGGTTTAAGATAAGATTAGCATAGCTGAAGAAAGAATTAGAACACTAGACGACAGACCAGCAGCTTATTTTTTACACAGTCCAGAGAGATAAAGAGAAGTAATCAGAACTGATGAGACTCCTGTCCTCAGATTCAGGCATCACAAGGAACTCAGCAGGAGTTTTAAAAGAAGAAAAAAGAGAAAAAAATGAATGCCCAGATGCACAGTAATAAGGCCTCAGAATACTAAAGCCAGAGAGGACCTAAAAATCAGGTCAAGAAGATAGCTAGGTTACATCCAAGGAATGACACATTTACACCTGACTTCATAAGAGCCGTCGTAGAAGCTAGAGGATAGTGGGGAAATATTTTTAATATGCTGAGAGAAAATACCCACCAGCCCCAAAGTATATGCACAGTGAAGATGTCTTTCAAAAATAAGAGTCAAGTAATGACATTTTGAGGTGTGGAAAAGTAAACTTTGATGAAAGGAAATTCTGAAGGTTTGTCTGAGACAGTTTTTTCTTAGGTGTCTCTGAGTGGCTTACACATGGCTGTCTTCTCTCTTTGCCCTCGCAGTGTCTTTCCTTAGTGCGTCTGTGTCTTAACTCTTCTTAAAAGGACACTGGTCATCTTGGATTAGGACCCATCCCAATGACCTCCTTTAACTTTAATTAGCCTCTTTAAAAGCCCTATCTTCATGGCGCAGTAGGGAAAGAATCCTCCTGCAATGCTGGAGACAAAGGAGATGCGGGTTTGATCTCTGGGTTGGGAAAATCCCCTGGAGGAGGAAATGAAAATCCACTTCAGTATTCTTGTCTGGAAAATCCCACGGACAGGGAGCCTGGCGGGCTACAGTCCATGGGCTGCAAAGGGTCGGACACAACTGAACAACTAACACTATATCTTCAAATATAGTCATGAGCTGACGTATTGGCCTTTAGGATCTCAATATATGAATTTTGAGGGGACACAGTTCAGCCCATTACATGTTCTATAAATGTAAGTGGGAAGCAAAAAAACATAAAAGTTATCAAGCAAATTTGAGAAAAAATCCAAGTAGAACTTCTAGAAATGAAAAATATCATAACTAAACATTTCCATCAGTCTCAGCCAGTGGTTTAAGATAAGATTAGCATAGCTGAAGAAAGAATTAGAACACTAGACGACAGACCAGCAGCTTATTTTTTACACAGTCCAGAGAGATAAAGAGAAGTAATCAGAACTGATGAGACTCCTGTCCTCAGATTCAGGCATCACAAGGAACTCAGCAGGAGTTTTAAAAGAAGAAAAAAGAGAAAAAAATGAATGCCCAGATGCACAGTAATAAGGCCTCAGAATACTAAAGCCAGAGAGGACCTAAAAATCAGGTCAAGAAGATAGCTAGGTTACATCCAAGGAATGACACATTTACACCTGACTTCATAAGAGCCGTCGTAGAAGCTAGAGGATAGTGGGGAAATATTTTTAATATGCTGAGAGAAAATACCCACCAGCCCCAAAGTATATGCACAGTGAAGATGTCTTTCAAAAATAAGAGTCAAGTAATGACATTTTGAGGTGTGGAAAAGTAAACTTTGATGAAAGGAAATTCTGAAGGTTTGTCTGAGACAAAGGAAATAATCTTGGTAGAAAGACCGTGATGGAAGATGGCCTAATGGGCCCACAAAGTGGCGGATACAGGGATAAATCCATAAAACACTGTGTAAAACAACAATAAACTTCTATGAGTAAAAGAAAAATAGAAATAAAATGTGCAGCAGCAAAAATATGTAAATTGGAAGGTATAATAGGATTAAACTGTTTTCTAATATATGGAAGGAGGGAAACATTAATCCTATTTATAATATGATAAGTTTCCTTATTAACATTCTAGGATAAGTTTTAGGAGAATTAGATATATAAATTTCAAAGTACTAGAGAAAAATGAAAATAAATTACTCCAAAAGAGGCAAAAAAAAAAAAAGAATAAAGAAGAGATATAGAAAAAGTAGGATAATTACAAAACAAAAATTTGATCTAGATGAAACATGTTGGCAATTCCATTGAAATAAAAATAGATGATGTGCCTCAGTTATAAGTCAAAGATGTCAGATTGAATTTAAAATATCTCATTAAATGCTCTTTTTAAAAGAAAGACATCTAAAATGTAAGACTCAGGGGCTTCCCTGCTCACTCAGTGGTAAAGAGTTCACCTGCCAATGCGGGAGACACAAGTTCGATCCCTGATCCGGGAAGATCCCACATGCTGCGGAGCAACTAAGCTCGTGAGCCACAACTATGGAGCCTGTGCTCTAGAGCCTCGGAGCCACAATTATGGAACCCATGTGCCACAACTACTCAAGCCCATGTGCCCTAAGAGCCCCAGCTCTGCAACAGGAAAAGTCACTGCAACAAGAAGATCTCACATGCTGCGGAGCAACTAAGTTTGTGAGTCACAACTATTGAGCCCACATGCCTCAACTACTGAAGCCCATGAGCACTAGCGCCTGAGTTCCTCGACAAGAAAAGTCACCGCATCAAGAAGCCCGCTCACCTCAACCAGAGAGTAACCCCCACTCCCTGCAACTAAAGAGCCTGTGGGCAGCAGTGAAAACCCAGAATAGCCAAAAATAAATAAATTTTTAAAAAATTTTTAAAAACTACAAAAGGAAAAGTTACCTAGAAAGGTTCAAAATCAGACTGACATTTAAAAATAAATAAATAAAATATAAGAATCAAAGCATCTAAAGTACAGAATGAAAAAGGATTTCAATAGACATATCCAAAACATTCCTGTGTTCATGACTTTAATTTCCTGTTTGGATCTTTGTTAATTCTGCTACTGCTCTTTTGACTTCTTAAGTTAGATGTTTAACTCATTAATTTTTAGCCTTATTTCTTAATATAATAATTTAAAATCATAACATTTCCTCTAAATAATACTTTAGTTACAGTCTATACGTCTTGCAGGAGGGGAGAAGAATTTTTTCTTAACTTTTTATTTTATATTGAAGTATAGCCAATAAACAATGTTGTGACAGTTTCAGGTGGCTAGCAAAGGGACTCAGCCACACATAAATATGTATCCTTTCTCCCTCAAACTCCCCTCCCATCCAGGCTGCCACATAACATTGAGCAGAGTTCCTTGTGCTATAGAGTAGGTCCTTGGTTATCCATTTTTAAATACAGCAGTGTGTACATGCAAATACCAAACCCCTAACTATCCTTTCCCCCCAGAGAAAGATTTTTTTTAATTGTATATGACTGCTTTGGAAAATATTAAATGGCATGGAAATATACTCCTAATAATACATTGTCAAATATAAAAATCAAATAGCAAAGTGTGACCGTGATTCTAAATATTCCAAAAAAGATATAGACATACCAATTTCTATTATATATGCAGAGGGAAAGGATAAGAAGGAAATACACTAATATATATGCAGCAGAAACTCAGCACAGAAGGGTTACAAGTATTTTTAATTTTCTTTATACCTCCCTATGTTTCTATAATGAATGTGGGTTATTTTATAATCAGAAAAGAATTACAAAAAAAAAAAAAGCAAGCAATAGTTATCGAATTGATAGTTTAACATGAAGTAGTATGTTAGAAGAGGGGACCAGTCAGCTCATGTTGTCTTAAGTAAGCGTTGCTGTGGTTCCTGTTGGTGTCCCGACTTCGAGGTCGTGAGCAACAGTGAGGAGAGGAGGAATGTGCCCCTGACAAGCTGCCTCCTATGCCAGATGGCTTGGAGCTGGCCTGTGCCCGGTTTTGTGATCTCATGTGCCTCACGGCTGTGCATTCTCACCCTCCTCATTCTCTGAGACAAGATGTGGGGGAATACAGGATTCTAAAAGCTAGAATAAGCGCTCAAATTGGGTTCTTAAAAGAATAACCCCAAATGCTCTGGAAATCTGAATGTTTCACAAGGTTCATATGCAATTTCTTATGAGAGTGCCCTACTTCCATGTTTGCCTTTTGAGATAAATTAGTTCTTTCCCTAGCTGGGCTTTCTGCCAGAGAGAAAGAAAGAAAGAAATGAAATGGCTTTTCCCATAAAGTCCCATGAGGATGCTCTGGTGACATTGGAAAAGCTTTTCCTCATTCATCGACTCACTGTTGACTTGTAAGATTATGTCTCCTCATCTTCAGAAGAGAGAATAATGAAGTCCTGAGATGAGAAATGAAGTGTTATTAGAAATAGTAATATCACGGAAATGTGAACTCTTCCATCAGTGTGCTTCAGAATCCACCCACCCATCCTTCTATTCACCTATCCATCCATCCATCCATCATCCACCTATCTATCCAATCTAATGAATATTTGTATGGCAACAATTATGCATCATGCATAGCGCCAGTTGCTGCAGAGAAGGGAATAAGCTATCATCCTTGCCCTTGAGAACTTCATGAGCAAACAAAAAGGAGGCCTGTACAGAGCTCATTATAATACCAGTTAGACTAAGTGCTAGTGTTTATCATCTCTATGTGAAATGTCAAGGAGGAGATAAAAGCATAAGCAAGTTCCCCTGTCTTCGAGTGGCTGATCCTCTCCCTGGGGATATAACATGGAAGCCTAAGAAACAGTGACCTAACAAACTGCTGATAGTCCCATGAGTGACCTTGGAATGAGAGTTTAAGGAGAACCCGCGAAGGAAAGTGCCCTTCCTGTCCCAGAGATAGGCCTTCCGGTTGTCCTCCGAAGCCACGAAAGTGTATTTCTGTGAACATGTGTATCTCCTCTGTGTGTGGGCACATCTGCTGGCACGTATGTTTGCAAGCTGTTTTCATCAGCTTCTTACCTGCTCAACGGAAATTCCCAGGCCTCACGAGACCCATTGCTTAAGCAGGATACGGCTTAATTCTGTGTAGGACTGACAAGACTGGCCTTTAAAGCAATCACAGCAGCATGCAGATGCCCTAAATGTCCCAGGAGCCTGTTTTCCAGACCAGCACTGTCCAACAGAACTTCCTACACCGATGGGAACGTACTGTTAGAAGTCACCTCTAACCCGCACGGTGAGCGAGTACTTAAAACTCAGCCAGGGAGACTGAAGATTAGAATTCTTCACGCTGTCTTATTTTAATTTTAACAAATTTGATTCAAAGACCTTCATTTTAATTCATTCAGGTTTAAATCATAGCTACTATATTGAACAGCAGATTCTAGATCATGAAGCTGAAGGAAATGGTGAGGTAGGAGGTTTTCCTTGAACATGTAAGTGCCCTGGGAATTCACAAGATCCCTTAGCTCCCAAAGCGGGTAAAACTGGACCTCTACTCTCAACAGCCAGTGGGCCCTCGACCACAGAGTCCGGCTTCTCATTCCTCTCACCCCACCCTCCAATGGCAATCTAGTGGTTTGTAAACATTTCTTACTCTGGTGAAGCAAAGGACTCACAGGACCGCTGACTGCAAATTACATTAGCCTGAATCTTAACCCCCTGATCTTGCCTTTGCCAATTCAAGACTTTTCATCAGAACGAATGGTGATATCAAGACACTTTCAGTGGTGCATTGATAGATCCTGGGATGGGGCCCTAGAGTCTGAGTTACTGAAAATATGTCTTGAGGATTCTTCCTTGCCGCCAGCTTTAGAAGCCATGTTGTTTCATACCAGAAACAGAAACACACTAGATAATCTATTGAGCATTTCCTTACACAACCAATATTCATTGAACATATGATGTGAGCTCCACTTTAGTATAAGTTAAGGAAATAGCAGAGAACCAGACAGATAAGATTGCTGGTCTATAATCCAATGTGGGGAGACAAAAATAAACTATAAACCGATAGATCATTTTGAGAAAAGAGTGTTGATTGACATGCAGGAAAATAGTGAAATGAGACAGAATGACGAGGTTTGGAAGCTGCTTCAAACTGAAGTCAGGGAAGTCCTCTCTTAGGAGGTGATGCTAAAGCTGAAAGTTGAAAAGTGCAGAGTTATTTATGCTGAGGTCCAGGGGAAAACATTCCAGGCAGAAGGGACAGCAAGTGCAAAGACCCTGGGGCAGGAGCAAGTGATGAGCCAGTCTCATAGTCCTATGAGAAATCGGCCTGTGGTCATCTGGAGGACCCTCAGAGACCACTGCTTGTCTATGGGTCGTACAATGAGAACGACTTCTGTGGACACTCTTGAGTTTCCATGTGTGAGAATAAAAACTAAGTTTAATTGGATGTGGCTGCTGACAGCTTGACATCAATAGCCTTTTAACAACTCTGAGTGGTGATTTCATCAGTTGGCATGAATCTTACCACCCAGGGAGACATACCACTCATGATATGGCCGCTGGAGGGGCCGGAGGCACTGACTGATTCACCAGGCTGGGTGTTCCCTTGAGTGAGGACCAAACATAGGGGAGTCCCCGTGGACTTCCATCTGCCTCTGCCACGGAATGCCAATCCCTACCTTCACTCCCACGATAGCATGGATGGGGCTGGGCTGTAGAATCATTGCCCTGCTCACCTGGGGTTGGCTTCTTTCACCCACAGTTGTCTTTTTTTGCCTTTAACAAAGCTTCTTTTTCAGGCAGTAGATGCTCAAGAGGTCGAAGGGCCTTGGTATGGGAGGCTGGTTCCTTCATCAGCCTCCTTCTTTCTCCTGAATTGCTCTGCTGTGAGAGGTCAAGAGGAGGTAGGCTGGTGAAGCACACTGTATACATCAATATGGACACACTGGTACAGAGCCAGGTGTCTGAGATGATTCATTTAAAGGGATAGACTATTTCTGCTTTCCTCTCAAACCCCAAAGCACAAGGGTTTTTAAAATAAAGACCACCAGAGACTTGGTAATGACCATGATGGAGCAAACTGCTTCCCTCCAGACTGAGGACCACGTGGCACTGGGCAACAGACCCAGATCCAGCTATGGAGTCAGTTTTTCAGGAAGCAGCACATGCTACTCTCTGCCTTAAGCACAGAGGTCTCCTTTACAGATGGCATCATGGCTGCATTCCCAGCCCACCCTGGGAGCCACGGCCTTGGCCTTGCCAACAAAACACCAGTCATCCATGCTGGTGAGTGGACACTCCCACACTGGATACCCAGGCTGAGAAGAGATGGAGGGCCACAGTGCTCAGAGCTGTCTGAGATGAAAATAGAGTTGGCTTACTCAAAACAGAGAGCGTTAGTGATCGCTGTTACCCTCGGAAGCCATTTGGGCCAACACTAAAAAGCACAGCTGGGTGGTGTGCTGCAGCATCACCGCCTCCTCTTGGGTTTCACACGGGCTTGTGTTTGCATGAGAGAGCTCTGGTGGCCGTTGGGGGACAAGAGAAAGATCAGGTATCACCATGTAAGTGTTCAGTAATTCACGAGGCCAGGAGACATACCACTCATGATATGGCGCTGGAGGGCCGGAGGCACTGACTGATTCACCAGGCTGGGTGTTCCCTTGAGTGAGGACCAAACATAGGGGAGTCCCCGTGGACTTCCATCTGCCTCTGCCACGGAATGCCAATCCCTACCTTCACTCCCACGATAGCATGGATGGGGCTGGGCTGTAGAATCATTGCCCTGCTCACCTGGGGTTGGCTTCTTTCACCCACAGTTGTCTTTTTTTGCCTTTAACAAAGCTTCTTTTTCAGGCAGTAGATGCTCAAGAGGTCGAAGGGCCTTGGTATGGGAGGCTGGTTCCTTCATCAGCCTCCTTCTTTCTCCTGAATTGCTCTGCTGTGAGAGGTCAAGAGGAGGTAGGCTGGTGAAGCACACTGTATACATCAATATGGACACACTGGTACAGAGCCAGGTGTCTGAGATGATTCATTTAAAGGGATAGACTATTTCTGCTTTCCTCTCAAACCCCAAAGCACAAGGGTTTTTAAAATAAAGACCACCAGAGACTTGGTAATGACCATGATGGAGCAAACTGCTTCCCTCCAGACTGAGGACCACGTGGCACTGGGCAACAGACCCAGATCCAGCTATGGAGTCAGTTTTTCAGGAAGCAGCACATGCTACTCTCTGCCTTAAGCACAGAGGTCTCCTTTACAGATGGCATCATGGCTGCATTCCCAGCCCACCCTGGGAGCCACGGCCTTGGCCTTGCCAACAAAACACCAGTCATCCATGCTGGTGAGTGGACACTCCCACACTGGATACCCAGGCTGAGAAGAGATGGAGGGCCACAGTGCTCAGAGCTGTCTGAGATGAAAATAGAGTTGGCTTACTCAAAACAGAGAGCGTTAGTGATCGCTGTTACCCTCGGAAGCCATTTGGGCCAACACTAAAAAGCACAGCTGGGTGGTGTGCTGCAGCATCACCGCCTCCTCTTGGGTTTCACACGGGCTTGTGTTTGCATGAGAGAGCTCTGGTGGCCGTTGGGGGACAAGAGAAAGATCAGGTATCACCATGTAAGTGTTCAGTAATTCACGAGGCCAGGAAATGACACTGAAGCAAGATGTCAAAGGAATAGCCCTGTGCTGGAGAGTCTGGACTGAAATCTGACTGGGCTTTTGTTTCTGTCTATTCTTGAGGGACTCGGTTTGGGATGGGGCAGGAAGCATTCCTGTAGAAGTCTAGAGCAGTTGTTGTGATTATTATCAACGTCAATTGAAACAGTGATTTGTCCATGGTTTGTGACTAATAAGAGTATAATAATGTGGCACCCATGCAAATGATAATGTGGCATCATGCAAATGATTTGCCTTTTTATCTTCACATTATACTCAGGTATATGAATTGCCTAGGGCTGCCATAGAAAATTACCACAAACTTGGTAGCTTCAAACCATAGAAATTTATTCTCTCACAGTGCTGGAGGCCAGAAGTCTGGCATTAAGGGGTTAGCCTTTTTCCTCCAAAAGTCCAAGGGGAAGATGAGCCTTCCTTGCCTCTGAGGACTTCAGCTTTCGGTGGCTCCTGGCTTCCCTTGGTTTGTGGCTAATCTCTGCCTCTGTCTTCCCACGGTCATCTTCGCTCTGCATCTCTCTGTGACCGTATCTCCCTCTCCTTTCTCTTATAAAGACACCAGTCATTGGATTTAGGGCCTTCCCTTAAAGCCAGGATAATCTCATCCCAAGATCCTTCACTAATTATATCTGCAAAGACCCCTCTTGGCAAATCAGGTCACATTCTGAAGTTTGAGATGGACAGAAATTTTGGAAAGGATACTATTTCACCCTGGGAGCCACGGCCTTGGCCTTGCCACAAAACACCAGTCATCCATGCTGGTGAGTGGACACTCCCACACTGGATACCCAGGCTGAGAAGAGATGGAGGGCCACAGTGCTCAGAGCTGTCTGAGATGAAAATAGAGTTGGCTTACTCAAAACAGAGAGCGTTAGTGATCGCTGTTACCCTCGGAAGCCATTTGGGCCAACACTAAAAAGCACAGCTGGGTGGTGTGCTGCAGCATCACCGCCTCCTCTTGGGTTTCACACGGGCTTGTGTTTGCATGAGAGAGCTCTGGTGGCCGTTGGGGGACAAGAGAAAGATCAGGTATCACCATGTAAGTGTTCAGTAATTCACGAGGCCAGGAAATGACACTGAAGCAAGATGTCAAAGGAATAGCCCTGTGCTGGAGAGTCTGGACTGAAATCTGACTGGGCTTTTGTTTCTGTCTATTCTTGAGGGACTCGGTTTGGGATGGGGCAGGAAGCATTCCTGTAGAAGTCTAGAGCAGTTGTTGTGATTATTATCAACGTCAATTGAAACAGTGATTTGTCCATGGTTTGTGACTAATAAGAGTATAATAATGTGGCACCCATGCAAATGATAATGTGGCATCATGCAAATGATTTGCCTTTTTATCTTCACATTATACTCAGGTATATGAATTGCCTAGGGCTGCCATAGAAAATTACCACAAACTTGGTAGCTTCAAACCATAGAAATTTATTCTCTCACAGTGCTGGAGGCCAGAAGTCTGGCATTAAGGGGTTAGCCTTTTTCCTCCAAAAGTCCAAGGGGAAGATGAGCCTTCCTTGCCTCTGAGGACTTCAGCTTTCGGTGGCTCCTGGCTTCCCTTGGTTTGTGGCTAATCTCTGCCTCTGTCTTCCCACGGTCATCTTCGCTCTGCATCTCTCTGTGACCGTATCTCCCTCTCCTTTCTCTTATAAAGACACCAGTCATTGGATTTAGGGCCTTCCCTTAAAGCCAGGATAATCTCATCCCAAGATCCTTCACTAATTATATCTGCAAAGACCCCTCTTGGCAAATCAGGTCACATTCTGAAGTTTGAGATGGACAGAAATTTTGGAAAGGATACTATTCAATCCACCACACCAGGGAACATGTAGTTTAGTAGAAAGGATGAGACAAATGATGGGAATTAGGATACAAGATAGAATATGAGTTCCAGAAGGCACTGGAGATTAGCGATAGTTATACAAAGGAGGGAGTACACCCACTCGGCAGAGTTGGAGGTTCAGTTCAGTTCAGTCAGTTCATTCGTGTGTGACTCTTTGCAGCCCCATGGACTGCGGCACTCCAGGCTTCCCTGTCCTTCACCATGTCCCAGAGTTTGCTCAAACTCATTTCCATTGACTCAGTGATGCCATCCAACCATCTCACCCTCTGTCATCCCCTTCTCCTTTTGCCTTCTATTTTCTGAAGATCTGGAGGTAATAGGTGCCTAACTGTAAGGGTTAGGAGGGAAAAGGGTAGGGCACAATTTTTGAAAAGAATGACAGCCCAGGGACACAGCATAAACCCATTAGAATCAAATGGGTCCAAGATGGCAGACCAGACCTTGATCCTCAGTCAGCAAGCTAAATGCCACACCCAGAGGCGCCATGACAGTTCCACCCCTTCCCTAAAAGAGCTGGAATAATCCTCCCACTCATTAGCATATGGAATTACCCAACCTATAAAAGCTAAGAATGCCATGCTTTCGGGGCCACTGGATTTGCTCTGCCATGACCCACACTCTGTCTGTGGAGTGTGCTTTCTCTGAATCTGAATAAATCCATTTCTTACCTATCACTTTGTCTCTCGCTGAATTCTTCTCTGCAAAGAGACATGAAGAACCTGAACCTCAGTGGGTCCAGACACTGGGTGAATGATTTTAATTAACAGGGTTTAGGCTGGGTTCGAGTCCCAGCCGCGTGGGTTCAAGTCCCAAACAGGGTTTTGGCTGGATTCACGTTCCAAACAGGGTTTAGGCTGGGTTCGAGTCCCAGCTATGTGGGTTCAAGTCCCAAACAGGTTTGATTAAGACTGGGCCCTGGGTTTAAGTCTCAAATTGAGGTTAAACACTTTCATAACTTCATTGGAGAGGGAAGCCTTAAAGGATAATTTTGTAAAATGGGGCATTTCTGGAAGAGAAAAACCATGAGGAGGAAAAAACACACAAAAAAACAGAAAACAGAGGCTGTTCCGGGAATGTGAGATTCTGCTTACCACACTATTTTGAAGACTAGTCATTGGCCACTTTACACGTGACCTTAAACGTTGGTTACAAGTGTCCAGCACAGAGCTTTACACGTATTGCAGAGCTGGTTGAGATCTGGTGACTGATAACATGGGGAAGTTTCATTCAGCCTCTCCCACTCAAATTTTCGAATTGCTAAGCTAACCTTTGTGGTCACACACATTGTCCTTTGCCAACAGGCACTAAATAATACAATCAATGTAATGATTAATTACTTAATTCAAATAAACAGCTAATTAAAGTTGAGTCTAGAAGGGTAACATGGCTCTAATGACTGAATCGGCTAATTGTTTCCTACATTCCTGGAACAAATTCCTACTTCATTGTCCTTCTTTCATGCAACAAATGGACGGTTTACAGGGCCAGGGCCCTGACTGTGGAAACAGTAACAAATGGCATGGACCAGGCCCCTCTGTCCCGCTCACAGGACATGTCACCCAGATGCCTACATGCCACCAGTGATCACAGTTCCTTTCATGCCCACGTTATGATGACTCTGGGCTCTTTACCCGCCAACTTACTAAGGGTCTCCTTCAATATATAATTCTAGAACACAGCCACGAGGCTGCCTGTCTCGGTTAGTGAGTTGGTCTTCCCTGGCCTTTGCTAACTACTCACCCAGGGAGATGGAAGCTTGGGCCTGCAGTCCAGCCTGATTCCTCCCGGCTGATTCCAGACAGCCCTGCCTGCAGGGGGAAGGGGCAGGGGCCACTGCCAGCATCGCCCCACCCCTACCACCTCAGGTGGCCATAGCTTCCTGTGGAGACTACCCTCTGCTCCCAGGAAGGGTACAGTTCTGCCTGGAACCTAGTAATTTGAGCTCCATCTCTTCCACCTGTCCTCAGCTTCCTGTGGCTATGGACATTGTTTCTTGGCCCTCACTTGCCTAGTGTGATCCACAAAAAGGCCCTCAGTGGATCAATACATCAGTATCACAGAAGGCTTCACTCTCACAGCATGCAAGGAATTTCATTAACCACTTGCTCTAACTTCCGCATTTTACAGAGATTAAACGATTTTTCCCCCAAGGGCGTATACATAACAAAATGTAACTCGATGGATACCTACCTCTATTTCAATCTATTGTATTAGTATCCTAGGGCTGCTCACAGAGAGTCCACAAAGAGAGTGGCTTAGACAATAGAAACTATTGTCCCACAGTTTTAGAGACAAGAAGCCTGAGGTCAAGGTCTAGCTAGGGGTGGGTCCTGCTGAGGGCTTCAAGGGAGCATGTACTGTGTCGCTCCTCCAGCTGCTGGTGTTTGCTGGCAATCCAGGAGTTCCTTGGGGTGTACTGAGTTGGCCAAAACGTTTGTTCAGGTTTTTCCGCGTAATGGAATGGAAAACGCAAAGAAACTTTCTGGCCAAGCCCATGGCAGCCTCGTTCCAGCCTGTGCCTCCATCTTCACATGGCCTTCTCCCTGTGTGCATGGCTGGCTCCAGATCTCCCCCTTTGTAAGGACCCTCAGTCATATTAGATTAGGGGCCCACCATCCTCCACTATTCTGGGGGAGGAAATGGCAACCCACCCCAGTGTTCTTGCTTGGGAAATTCTGTGGACGGAGGAGCCCGGCGGGCTACAGTCCATGGGGTCTCAAAGTGCTGGAAACAACTGAGCAAATGAGCACGGCTCCCCTGTGATTTCAACTTATTCCATCTACAATGACTCTGTTTCTAAACAAGGTCATATTCTGAGGGACGAGGGGTTTGGGCTTCCATGTGTGAACTTGGGAGACTGGGGACATATTTCAGCCTATAACCTCTGTCTTCACTGACATCAAAGGGTGGGGCGTGGTAGGGGTCATCTCCACATGCAGTCGGAGTCTGTCAAGACACAGGATCAGGAGTTCTGGCAATCGTTTTTGGCAGAGGTGATCTGCGTTTACCTTAAAACACACGTCGGCTTTCCAAACAAACTCCGTCTTCTTACTCTTTTCAGAAACTACTTTGCATCCAAACGGTTCAGTCAGGGCTCGTCAGCGTGGAAGCCTCTCAGGAAATCCAGGGTGTATGAGCAGGATGGGTGTGTCAGGCTCTGTCAGGCTCTCAGCCTCGGGAGGCAGCAGCCAACGCCGACCCGCTCTGTGGCTGCCCACTGTTATTCCAGCCTCCCAATCAGAGCCTCCCCCAGAAGCCGCAGGCATTTATTTAGAAACTAATTGTGCTGTGGTTGGGGACACGGAATGGAAAAAGATCCGTTCGCATGGCAATCCATCTTGGAATGAAACGGCCGTGGTAGCACCAGAAGAAAATTGTTCCATTAAGTTAAAGGCAAACCTCAATTCGATGGACGGAAAGGCCAGAGCCTTGAGATGAGGGTCCGTGTGTTTCAGAACCATTGCTGCATGTTAATAACCCTGCAGACATCACGATGCTCAGGGCTGGCTGCCTGGAGAACGCCTTTACTCTTCCTCCCTTTCCCTTAACTGTTGATTCTCAATTATCCACAAGCATTTTAGCCACAGCAACACTATTCTCGGTCGGTTTGACCCTTGTCTTCTAGGAAAACTATGCCTTCCTCTCTAATGGTCAGCCTGTTCCCGATTTTTGCACTGCTTTTAAAATCTGGATCTCTCTTTCAACAACCAGCAAAAAACCTACAGGACACCCGTCTTACTGCACACACATGTCTGATTTCCCCTGGGAGCCTTTTAAAAATGCTGGGCTCCACCCCAGACCTACTGAGTCAGAATCTACATTTTAAGATGGAAACAACTGAGCAAATGAGCACGGCTCCCTGTGATTTCAACTTATTCCATCTACAATGACTCTGTTTCTAAACAAGGTCATATTCTGAGGGACGAGGGGTTTGGGCTTCCATGTGTGAACTTGGGAGACTGGGGACATATTTCAGCCTATAACCTCTGTCTTCACTGACATCAAAGGGTGGGGCGTGGTGGGGGTCATCTCCACATGCAGTCGGAGTCTGTCAAGACACAGGATCAGGAGTTCTGGCAATCGTTTTTGGCAGAGGTGATCTGCGTTTACCTTAAAACACACGTCGGCTTTCCAAACAAACTCCGTCTTCTTACTCTTTTCAGAAACTACTTTGCATCCAAACGGTTCAGTCAGGGCTCGTCAGCGTGGAAGCCTCTCAGGAAATCCAGGGTGTATGAGCAGGATGGGTGTGTCAGGCTCTGTCAGGCTCTCAGCCTCGGGAGGCAGCAGCCAACGCCGACCCGCTCTGTGGCTGCCCACTGTTATTCCAGCCTCCCAATCAGAGCCTCCCCCAGAAGCCGCAGGCATTTATTTAGAAACTAATTGTGCTGTGGTTGGGGACACGGAATGGAAAAAGATCCGTTCGCATGGCAATCCATCTTGGAATGAAACGGCCGTGGTAGCACCAGAAGAAAATTGTTCCATTAAGTTAAAGGCAAACCTCAATTCGATGGACGGAAAGGCCAGAGCCTTGAGATGAGGGTCCGTGTGTTTCAGAACCATTGCTGCATGTTAATAACCCTGCAGACATCACGATGCTCAGGGCTGGCTGCCTGGAGAACGCCTTTACTCTTCCTCCCTTTCCCTTAACTGTTGATTCTCAATTATCCACAAGCATTTTAGCCACAGCAACACTATTCTCGGTCGGTCTGACCCTTGTCTTCTAGGAAAACTATGCCTTCCTCTCTAATGGTCAGCCTGTTCCCGATTTTTGCACTGCTTTTAAAATCTGGATCTCTCTTTCAACAACCAGCAAAAAACCTACAGGACACCCGTCTTACTGCACACACATGTCTGATTTCCCCTGGGAGCCTTTTAAAAATGCTGGGCTCCACCCCAGACCTACTGAGTCAGAATCTACATTTTAAGATGCCCCCATGAGCAGAATACAGCCGCTCTCTCAGGGTGAGGGCTGGGTGTGGGCCCTCAGTAGGTAATTGTCAACCCCTCCGTATCTCTCAGGCACATACTCCATCCCGTCTCAGCTGACCACCACTAGTGCTCATAGGATACACACTACTATCAACATGAATTATTCATTTTCTGAGACCCTCTTAGTTCTCTGCAAAACAATCGACATTCTGATATGACACCAGTAATGGTCCGTCTCCATTTCTGAATCAAACATAAATGTTTTCTGGATTTTCCGATGTTTTGGATTCTCTGTGTCATTGTTTGAATAACTCTACTAGCATTGCCAAAGTTAATTCAGACTTTTTATAGTTTGTTACATTGAGAATCAGAGAATGCTGATCCTCAATGTAAAGGGCCCCCTGAAAGGGAACCTCAGGATCATTGAGATCAACTCCTCACTGGTTAGATGAGAACACCAAGTCCTATGGTCTCTGTCTCTCTGTGTCTCTCTCTCTCTGTCTCTATGTGTTGTTGTTTAGGTGCTAAAGTCGTGTATGACTCTTTCGTGACCCCATGGATGGTAGCCTGCCAGACTCCTCTATTCATGGAATTTCCCAGGCAAGAACACTGGAGCGGGTTGCTAGTTCCTTCTCTAGAGGATTTTCCTGACCCGGGGGTCAAACTCCTGTTCCCTGCATTGCCAGGCAGATTCCTTATCACTAAGCCACCTGGGAAGCCTCTCTGTATCTCTCTGAATAATCTCTGGGACTGTGGGTCTCACCTGCTCACGCTCCTGTGGATACTTTTCTTGGGCTGTACTTCCCTGGGCTGCTCTTTGGGCTTTTTCTTGGGCTGTCTTTTGTGACCCCTGATCACCACAGCAAGCTTCCAGACAACACAGAAAGGCTGGGGTTGAAGCTCCTGGAGCCCTCCGCTTCTCTCACAGCCCCACAGGCCTAGAAGGTCGCAGTGGATATCTGGAGAAGAGTTCATTTTCCCAGAGAGGCATATTGACAGAAAAAGACCCTTGTCATCTGTAGTGAGTAGGTCCGTCCATGAGGTGGTGTCGTTAGTACAACTGAAGCAGGAGGGAAGAAGGTCAGGGCATAGAGAGAAGCCCATCAGTTTGAGCCTGGAATAATAAATCCACGCCACCTCCACAAACTCCCATCCCGAGCCACAAGGGTGTAGGTGATTTCACAAACAGTCGGCTCAGCTCCCAGACCAAGCTGCCTGGGGGCTAGAGAGCAGCCTCGGTGAGGGAACGCGTGAGAAGCCATGGGCGCCCTGGCTGTGCTCAGTGGGCTTGAGTGTGGAGCTCCACCAGTACCTGGACACTCCTCCGCATTCCCTGACAAGTAGGGTTTGTCTTCTGGGGTCACTGATCGCCACAGAAAGCCTTCCAGCTGACACACAAAGCCTGGTACTGAGACTCCCAGGGCCCTGTGCTTCCCTGGCAAGCTCCTTCTGCCCTTTCAACACACACCTGGAGCTTCCTGCCGGGTGGAGTCCATGGAGACAGAACTGTCCACAAAAGCGCCCACATGTGGAAAACATCCCTAGACCCCACTTTTTGTGAGCAACGACTGCTGAAGTCTGAACCACGCTGAAAGAACTAGTCCCTCTCTGCATGGTCTTTGAAGAGAAAGGATGCTGTGAAAATAATTCACCTCTGAAGCTTTCCCTGGGGCCAGTCTTGTTTTCCAGTTTTAGGAAGTTCCATTTCTGTGTGGAAAAAGCACCTGATGTCTTCACGAGAGGGAGGGGACTGCAGACTCAGTTGACTTTGTCTGCTACAGGCCAGACATTTTACCCTGTCACCGTCTGTTCACCAATGACCCTGTTCTCCTGGGACTTCACAGAGGGACAGGTCAGGCTCTGAAAGGGGGGCAATGGTACTTCCTCAGGGTCACACATGTGTCAGCCACGGAGGCGGTGCACACCCAGAGCTCTTGGCCTTTCTTAGGTGTGTTTCCTGTTGCATGGATACTGAACAAGTGGCTTTTGAATGAAAAGTCATACCACTTGTATAATAGCGCCCCTTAACATCTGGGTGGTCCTTTATGTATACAAAATGCTTTTTCCATTGCCCAAGACCTGCCTGAGACAAATCCTAGCACCGAAGTCTGCCCCTCTTGGGTTCTGGCTCTCTCCACGGCCACCTCCCTGATTCACTGCAAGCCTGATGATTAGTCGATGCTGGAAAGCTGCCTCCCATGCCTGTGCCCTGGGAGTTTCCGGGGTCATAGATCCTGGGTGGGCCTGGGTAGGTGGGCACTGAAGGGGAGCAGCTCTGTATAAGCAAACTTGTTCTGTCTCCCAGGGTCACCCAGGGCCAGTCTTGGCTGATGCTCAGCCAAACATCAGTGATGAGAGCACCATTTGGCGTAGCCCGGCCTCCTTCCTCACCTGCCAACAAACGTGGTCTTTTGGCCGAAGCCCTTTAATTGGGAAATTAAGTCTTATGTGCCTAATTCCTAAGTAAATTTAAAGCCAAGAGTGAATTGGATCTGCATGGAAGAGGAACCAGAAATCTAGTAAGTTCTGGGGGTACCCTGAGCTTGCTACATCATAGTAATAATAATGGCTGATGTTTATTGGGTTCTTACTATAGGACGAGCT
The DNA here is from genome assembly GCA_022376925.1 of Tragulus kanchil. Taxonomy (NCBI): domain Eukaryota; kingdom Metazoa; phylum Chordata; class Mammalia; order Artiodactyla; family Tragulidae; genus Tragulus; species Tragulus kanchil. Next base: position 24,364,465 of record JAIOJX010000028.1, read on the forward strand.
CTAAGTGCTTCACTCTACCAATTTCTTCCTTCAGAATCCTGGCAAGCACAGAAAAATGAGGCCCCGAAAGATGTGACTTGCCCGCGATCTCACAGCTAGTGATGAAGGAAACTGAATTTGAATTCACAACTGCTGTTTGGTACCCAAACGGCCCGTGACCTCCTTTGGCCATGTTGATGATTGCCTACACATTCTGGAGCTCCTCTGGGTTCCTCTTATCCAGGAGGATCTCAACTTGCCTTTGGGATAAACCCCAGGACACACCAGTCTCGGGAGAGAAAACCATGTTGGTGTCAGGCAGCCCATCATGAGTCTTAGAGCCCTTATTCTTTCTCTCTTTCCCATCCTTCCTCTCAAATTCTTCCTGCTTCATCTGTCATCCAGCTAATCAAACCTCAGTGTGGCCAGTTCAGAGAAGGAGACCCTAGGTCTTGGTTCTGTGTTTTGTAGAGTCTTATTTTCAGCTCGGCAGTGGCAAGAATGGGGCATCACCCATCTCAAAGGACCATATTAAAGTACATTCTTTGTTCTTGTCCCTTCAGGTGGCTACAACAGAATACAGACTGGCTGGCTTACAAACAGCAGAAATCTCTTGCTCCCAGTTTCTGAGGCTGGAAGTCCAAGGTCATGGTGCCCATCTGTTGGGTAAGGTCCCTCTTCCAGGTCACAGACTTCCCATTATGTCCTCACATGGCAGAAGGAGCAAAGGAGTTCCCTCGGGTATCTTATAAGGGCACTAATCTCGTTCATGGGGGCTCCAGCCTCAGGACCTGGTCACCTCCTACTAAGCCCCACTTACTAATTGTTGTAGTCATTGTTGTTTAGTCACTGAGTCACATCTGAATCTTTTGTGACCCCATGGACTATAGCCCTCCAAGCTCCTCTGTCCATGGGATTTTCCAGGCAAGAATACTGGAATGTTACTATACCCTCTTCCAGGGGGTCTTCACAACCCAGGGACTGAATCCACGTCTCCTGCATTGGCAGATGGATTCTTTACCACTGAGCCACAAGGGAAGCCAAAGCTGATAGCCCACCTGCTAATACCATCAGCTTTAGGGGTTAAGAATTCAAGCATTCAGACTCAGAACTCCATCATCCCTCTGCCCCACTGCCTTGGACCCCAGCCTACAGCCTACACAGGTGGATTGTATTGTGTCTGCCCAAATCTCAGCAATATGGCCATGTGATTGTTTTTTACATTGGTCTTTTTGTCCCCAGCCCACAGGAAATTAGTATAATTGAAGCTGTAATGTGAATCTGCCAGGAACACAACACACTCTAGGGCAGGAGCTCAGCCTGACAGATGCTGTCAATCTAATTAGAGGGCTTTAATTATTAAAGATCCCAACCACTTCACAGCAGCGGGTCACCACACACAAGTGCCCAAGTGATAGGATTCGGACACAGTGGGCTCACATCTGGCTGTTACTGTGGATCTCAAATTTGTGGGGTCAAGTCTCATCTCCATCACAAAGCCCAACGGTCCGTTCTGGACCTGGTCCGACAGACGGAGCTCTGAATTGGCCCGGGTCCTGGAGGCTGGTCCTGCCTCTGCCGTTGACTCTTGGGGTCTTTGGTCAATCCTTTTTTCTTTTCGGTGCCTCCATAGACCCACCTGTACTGTGTGGCTACAAATATTTGCTTAGGATCGTTTTAGCAGCTGTGAAGCGTCCTGGGATCTTTGAATGAAAGACGCTCTATTAAAGCTTATGAACCAAGCGACGACTCTGGCCCCATCCGCCCAGCAGAACTCTGCAGGAGACAGACTGGGCCCATTCATCTTTCATACAGGCCTAACTTTATCCCAAACCCTCACTGTTGGCCAGGGCAGCGGGGCTAGACAGAGAATGGAGCAGTCCTCGCGTTTTCAAAGTGCCCTCTATTTCGTAGGGTTGCTTTTTTCTCTTTCTTTCTTTCACTTTTTTTCAACCATGGCATAGGACTCAAGGTAAAACAACTGTGCAAGGAAAAGAAACAATCATGATAGAAGGAAGCCCATCTCGCGGGAGATCTGCCGATTAGGCCATTAAAAATTCAAGGAGGTCATTTTGCCTGGAGTTGGAGCTTGTATTAGCACATCAGACACTCCTGCATAAATATCAGAGGGCCATTCTTTGCGTGCATTTTTATAGACTTGTGTATGTTGTTCTAGAGTGTCCACTGTGCAGGATAGCAGAACTGAGAATGAATAGTTGGGTATGTGCAGGGCCGGCCGGGGTTAAGTGTGAGTTTTTTTTGCTTCTCCAACATGGCTCCCCTGTTGCAGCCTATGACCCCACATCTGTCTTGGGGCTGCAATAGCGTGGCCTTAGTGCTTCCATCTGCAGCCTCCCTGAATCCCAGGACCCTCTCTCTACCTCCCCACTCCCCTCCCCTCTAGGAGCTTTATGGAAAGAACAGTAGGTCTCTGCTTGTGCCCTCCTCCTCCATTTGGTCTTCATCTTCTTTAAAATCCTCAGCCCCAGAAGACAGGGGTCTCATCAACGTACCATCCCCGGGGGCTCCTCTGGAGCTAGGAGGGAAGATCATGGTATGAAGTATAGAATAGAAAGGGAGGAAACCAGGCCCACCGAGGGAGAGCCTGGAGAGGCCCCCAGATCCCTGGCAACAGGGGTCCTTTGTCGAAGGCCCCTGTAGTTTGGGGTGAGCAGGTGAAGGAGCCGTTAAGAGTCTCTTGTTTCAGATACACAGTGGCCGGCAACCATTCTCTCGAAGGCGTGAGCTACTGTGCCTGATACCGAATTACTGCTGGGGACCTGATGTTAAATTCTGGTGAAGGGGTTTAGGTGGGGTGAGGACAGGGGTATTTCTTGCAGCAGAGCAACGGGTAGAATCAAAGAGGAGGCAGTTCTCATAAAGATCACCAGGGAGGTCATTGTGCTGTTCAGGAAAGAGTGGATGAGAGCTGGCAATGGCAGAAAGGAGGAGAAAGACATTCATGCAAGAGAATTTACTGATTCAGAACTGAAAAAAAAAAAAAGTGAATTAAATCAGATTAGATGGATGGAATGGGGAAGAAGGAAGATGCCATGAGACCTGGGAAATCTAAGCCTGCTCGGCCGCTTAGATTTCCTGTCAGATGTCTGAGAACAGCAAAGTAGGGGAGGGCAAGGGAGGGTGGTGGGCCTTATCTCAGGCCAGGCTGAATTTAACAAGCTCACTGGCCCTCTAGAGAGAGAGGTTTTTTTTTTTTTTTTTCTATAAACAGATAGAAATACAGTTCTAAAGCATAAGAGAATGGAAGAAAGTGCATTATTTATTTTGAGTCAAATGAGGCCTTAAAGGGAATCAAGACTTTTAGTGGAAGAAGAGGGCACCAGGAAGACATTTTTAAAAATATTCGGTTTATTTTTCTAAAATCTTATTTCACTTATTTTTCTGTAATTTGGTCACCCTGCATGGCATGTGGGATGGTTCCCTGAGCAGGGATTGAACTCAGGCCTCCGAAGTGAAGGCGCCAAAGCCCAACCACTAGACCACCAGGGAACTCCTGGTGAGCCCCCCACCCTACCCCGCTTTTTTTTTTGTCACACTACACAGCTAGCATATGGGATTTTATTTCTCTGACAAGGGGAAGAGCTCACCCACCTCTCCCCTGCATTAGAAGCACGGAGTCTCAACCACTGGACTGCCAGAAATACAAATTTTTTTTTTTTTAATTTGGGGGAGCAGGTTGAGGAGGGAGGGGGCGGGCAGGTCACTTCTGTTGGTCTTTCATTTATCTATTTTCATCCATCTTTGTTCATTGGCCCGTGTGGGCCTCCCATCACTGTGGCCTCTGTTGTCACAGAGCACCGGCTCTGGCCGCATGCGCTCCAGAGCTCCGGCTCGGTAATTGGACACATCGGTCCAGCCGCTCCGCGGCACGTGGGATCTTCCCAGGCCAGGGATCGAACTGGCGCCCTTTGCACTGCAAGGCGGTGTCCTTACCCACTGGACCACCAGGGAAGCCCAAATACCAATATTTTTAACTAGAACTAATCCTGACTAAGGTAAAGCTTCAAGCTAGCAGACAGTTTCTTATTTATGTGGAGGAGCTGGGATTTAATTTTTAAAATGAATCATGAGGCTTCAGAAATCAGCTTTGCTTTGCAAAGAGTATCTTTCGAGGGCCAGAGACTCACAGGTGGCAACCCCAAGGCCCGAGTCAGGAGACTATAGCTGTTCCGAGTAAAGAGGGATACATCCTCCAGCTCCGGGCCACTGTCCTCACCACGACCCCCTGCAAAGGTCACTTTTAAAAAACCACATGTTATGAATACTAAACATGAAAGCAAAACCTCTTGCCTCCAAGTCAGGAAAACCAAAGCATCAGAGATGAAAACAAGACAATGCACACAAATCAGAAAACACATCAAACCCTGGAGAACGCACAAAACCAACAGAAATAATTATGAACTCTGTGAATAAAATATGGAACAAAAGTAGTCCTAAAAGACCCCCTGTCTGCCCCAAAAGAACCAAATAATAACTTTAAAATGAGAGAAGCCAGTGTTATAGTTCGAGAGTATATCTATGATTTAGCCTTGGGTCCTGCTGGCTAAGTTCTTGTAACAAGCTCTAGGCCAGGGCTAAAAATATGCAGGCACAGAAACGGTCAGGATTAGGGGTGAGGCTCCCAGCCAGCACTGGTAACAAGGAGACAGTCACGTGGTCTGCGGCAGATGGAGGATATGGCAGGTCACTGCCAAGAACAGTGCAGGGAAGGCCCTCAGGTCAGCTGCAAAGGTTCCAGCCCAGAGGCATGCTCATGGTCTTAGGAGGCAAGGCCTCTGCTGGGGCTTTGCCACTGGCTCCTGCCTCACACGTCGCCTCTAGCTTCCCGGGGAGATTGACTTTTTCCTCTTAAAACGCAGAGGGGCCAGAGAGTGGATGCTAATATTTCTTGAGGTCTTGGGGGAGCCTCCAGGCAGTGTGGAACAAGAAATAGAAGGGAGTTTGGCAGTCAAATGAATTTGAGAGACATGGTGTTTAAAATCTCCTCTGAATTCACATGCTCACAAGGAGATTCAAGGCTCTGAGATATTCAGCTGTTAAAATCCCAGGTTAATTAACCCCCCAGACATGTTAGAAAGCTAGAGATCTATAGAATATGCTTTGTCTTTGCTGCCTTACGGTTATTATTCTGAATATCAATAACAATAACATTCATGGCCACCAAATTTGATTTGGTTGATCTGCTTGGCTATGCCTGGCCTCTCTTGCCTCTCTTTTGTCATGTTTCTGCCTCAAAGTTTCCTGTGAAATTCGAAGGAACGACTTTCTCAAGGAGGTTATCTGATAGGGATGCATCCTCACCACGACCCCCTGCAAAGGTCACTTTTAAAAAACCACATGTTATGAATACTAAACATGAAAGCAAAACCTCTTGCCTCCAAGTCAGGAAAACCAAAGCATCAGAGATGAAAACAAGACAATGCACACAAATCAGAAAACACATCAAACCCTGGAGAACGCACAAAACCAACAGAAATAATTATGAACTCTGTGAATAAAATATGGAACAAAAGTAGTCCTAAAAGACCCCCTGTCTGCCCCAAAAGAACCAAATAATAACTTTAAAATGAGAGAAGCCAGTGTTATAGTTCGAGAGTATATCTATGATTTAGCCTTGGGTCCTGCTGGCTAAGTTCTTGTAACAAGCTCTAGGCCAGGGCTAAAAATATGCAGGCACAGAAACGGTCAGGATTAGGGGTGAGGCTCCCAGCCAGCACTGGTAACAAGGAGACAGTCACGTGGTCTGCGGCAGATGGAGGATATGGCAGGTCACTGCCAAGAACAGTGCAGGGAAGGCCCTCAGGTCAGCTGCAAAGGTTCCAGCCCAGAGGCATGCTCATGGTCTTAGGAGGCAAGGCCTCTGCTGGGGCTTTGCCACTGGCTCCTGCCTCACACGTCGCCTCTAGCTTCCCGGGGAGATTGACTTTTTCCTCTTAAAACGCAGAGGGGCCAGAGAGTGGATGCTAATATTTCTTGAGGTCTTGGGGGAGCCTCCAGGCAGTGTGGAACAAGAAATAGAAGGGAGTTTGGCAGTCAAATGAATTTGAGAGACATGGTGTTTAAAATCTCCTCTGAATTCACATGCTCACAAGGAGATTCAAGGCTCTGAGATATTCAGCTGTTAAAATCCCAGGTTAATTAACCCCCCAGACATGTTAGAAAGCTAGAGATCTATAGAATATGCTTTGTCTTTGCTGCCTTACGGTTATTATTCTGAATATCAATAACAATAACATTCATGGCCACCAAATTTGATTTGGTTGATCTGCTTGGCTATGCCTGGCCTCTCTTGCCTCTCTTTTTGTCATGTTTCTGCCTCAAAGTTTCCTGTGAAATTCGAAGGGAACGACTTTCTCCAAGGAGGTTATCTGATAGGGGATGCATCCTGGTTGGAATTTCTGAACATCCTTCCTGGGGAAACCACCGTACTAAATATCAGTGCGTTTGTAGGACATCTTGTATGTGCCAAAGCACTTTGACAGAAATCTGATTACTGATCATCTCTCGCTGTAGTACAGTGACAGGGAAGCTGAGCTGACTCCCTTTGAGTAGTGCAGCGAAACAAGTTTGGTTTACAGAGGAGTTAAATCAGAGAGCTGAAGATTTAGGGTAACTATATCCCCAGTTTCTACAGCAACTTCTACCGGCCAAAGACTACACCCACGGCCGCCTCGGAGGTTCTTCCCCAACTGATCCCTTCTCAAGTTTAGCCTCTAATTACTTGACAAGGATGCTGACTGAACAGGTAATTTTATATTGGAAGACCTAAGACTCGTATTATTTTTCAGTTCCTTACTGAGTGATCTGATAGATATACCGTTGCCAACAGGATCACGTCCAAGTACCTTAGCTTCACTCCACGCTTGACAGCGACCCAGCTTTCCAAGCTCATCTCTGATCATTTTTCCACCCTGTGCACTGGGTTCTGGCTCCCCACAACCACCAGTCACTTCCCCAACGGGCCTTGCTTCCTCCGACCCCTGCCTCTCAACACTTAGTCTATGTTCTGTTCCTGGCTGGGCTGCCCTTTCTGCACCCGCAAAACCTTGCCAGCATCCCAAGGCGAAGCTAATCATTCCTCCCTCTGGGTCCCCCAGTCCTTCTGTACCTGATTTAATTTAATTTCTTTTAAAGATTATTTTTGATGTGGATCATATAAAAAGTCTTGATTGAATTTATTACAATACTCTTCCATTACTTTTTTTTTTTTCTTTTCTGGCAGCAAGGCATAAAGGATCTTAGTTCCGGGGCCAGATATTGAACTCATGACCACCTTGCACTGGAAGGTGAACTCTCAATCACTGGACCACCAGGGAAGTCCCCCTCTGTACCTAGTTTCAGACAGGACCGATCCTTTTGGAGCTGTTCGTGTGTCTTCTGGAGCTTTAAAAAGCAGGGCCTCTGTTTCATCCATCATGGCACCCCATGGGCCTTGCCTAATGGCACATAGACAACACTTAAGAAACCCTCATTGAGTGGAATGCGTGGATGGTTCAGTTAGGTAAGGCCTTTGACGGCGGAATTCTGGGTTTGTGTTGAGACGGCGTGTACCAATCACCAGTCACCCCCTGTCAATGGAGAGTAGCAAGAAGGAGGCACCAGAGCAGGCACGGGCTTCACCAAGTGGAGCTGGGGCAGCCCCGGGCCCAGTGGGTGCCAATCACAATCTCCGGGGAAAGAGGTATGTATATAAGAGATTTTTAAAAGATGCTTTTCAAAAGGAGAATGGATTAAAAGACAATGAGACACAGTAGCCCAGGACTACGTTCAAAGTGAGTCACACTCGATAAGAGACTAAGGACGAGACAAGGCACAGGGCTGTCCCTAGGCCTCCCTGCTAGGGTGAGTGGGTTCCTTCTGCCCTGTGAGGGGCTCCTTGACTCAGGGGTCTCCTGACTGGGGGTCAGGCAGGATGCACTCCTTCCATCAGCCTCCCTGGCATGGACGAGGCTAGTGTTCAGCTTCTCCTGGTGGGGAAGGGATGCTCATAGCTGTTGATCCATCTTTCACTTAACTTTTGTGATGTTTCTTCTTGCATCACCAGGGTCACTTCCCCAACGGGCCTTGCTTCCTCCGACCCCTGCCTCTCAACACTTAGTCTATGTTCTGTTCCTGGCTGGGCTGCCCTTTCTGCACCCGCAAAACCTTGCCAGCATCCCAAGGCGAAGCTAATCATTCCTCCCTCTGGGTCCCCCAGTCCTTCTGTACCTGATTTAATTTAATTTCTTTTAAAGATTATTTTTGATGTGGATCATATAAAAAGTCTTGATTGAATTTATTACAATACTCTTCCATTACTTTTTTTTTTTTCTTTTCTGGCAGCAAGGCATAAAGGATCTTAGTTCCGGGGCCAGATATTGAACTCATGACCACCTTGCACTGGAAGGTGAACTCTCAATCACTGGACCACCAGGGAAGTCCCCCTCTGTACCTAGTTTCAGACAGGACCGATCCTTTTGGAGCTGTTCGTGTGTCTTCTGGAGCTTTAAAAAGCAGGGCCTCTGTTTCATCCATCATGGCACCCCATGGGCCTTGCCTAATGGCACATAGACAACACTTAAGAAACCCTCATTGAGTGGAATGCGTGGATGGTTCAGTTAGGTAAGGCCTTTGACGGCGGAATTCTGGGTTTGTGTTGAGACGGCGTGTACCAATCACCAGTCACCCCCTGTCAATGGAGAGTAGCAAGAAGGAGGCACCAGAGCAGGCACGGGCTTCACCAAGTGGAGCTGGGGCAGCCCCGGGCCCAGTGGGTGCCAATCACAATCTCCGGGGAAAGAGGTATGTATATAAGAGATTTTTAAAAGATGCTTTTCAAAAGGAGAATGGATTAAAAGACAATGAGACACAGTAGCCCAGGACTACGTTCAAAGTGAGTCACACTCGATAAGAGACTAAGGACGAGACAAGGCACAGGGCTGTCCCTAGGCCTCCCTGCTAGGGTGAGTGGGTTCCTTCTGCCCTGTGAGGGGCTCCTTGACTCAGGGGTCTCCTGACTGGGGGTCAGGCAGGATGCACTCCTTCCATCAGCCTCCCTGGCATGGACGAGGCTAGTGTTCAGCTTCTCCTGGTGGGGAAGGGATGCTCATAGCTGTTGATCCATCTTTCACTTAACTTTTGTGATGTTTCTTCTTCATGTTTAACATTCGATTCTTTGATTCAGATCACTAAGAAGAGCGTAGTTCGTTCGAAGCTTAGTCTACCCTTGTTATCTCTCCTCAGAATCCCTGACCCCCACGGGACTTAAGCCAAACATCCAGACCTAGAGCTTAGCTGTGCCAGTGGCCTCCGGTGACTCCAGGCAGGTAGGAAAGACGCTCAGCAAAGAGAGGTTGTACCTATTCTCTTTCTGAGATTATCTGTATCAGGGAGTCAGAACTAATCATTAAAATTATGTTTGTTCACAGAAGTTGCTTTATTTTTTTGACCCTAAAAAATCCAGCCGTGAAAAGAAGGAGGTCACAGACCATTGCAATTAAAAGGGACTTTGGTGTTTACTTAGTCCTTCCCATTTCATTTTACAAGGTGGGAAAGGACAGCAGGGGAACCAGAACTCAAGCTTTCTAACAGATTTCATAGAATTCTGTGGCTCTTTTCTTCTCTAAAGCTGGAGAACGTAGACCTAGTTTCAAGTGCTTTTAAATGGCCACATGCCCTGATTTATTCCTCCAGATGCAGGACAGAAAGTGTGAGGACAGGAACAGAAGTGATAAAAACATGTTGGATCAATGAATGCAAAAAAGGGATTAAGAAGAAGCTGCCCGGGCTTCCCTGGTGGTCCAGTGGGTAAGGAGTCTGCCTTGCAGTGCAAGGGGTGCCGGTTTGATCCCTACTGACCTGGGAAGATCCCACATGCCTCAGAGCGGCTGGACTGGTGTATCCAATTATGAGCCAGCGCTCTGAAGCGCACGCGCCCAGAGCCAGTACTCATCAGAGAGAGGGGCTGCAGCAGTGGGAGGCCCACACAGGCCAAAGAGTGAAGATGGATGAAAATGAATAGGTGAAGAGCCAATAAAAGAGGCCAAAATTAAAAAAAAAAAAATAAAGAAGAAGAAGAAGAAGCTGCCCAAGCTTAGTCAGATTAATTCCACTCTAAACAAATCCTCAAACAGAGGAAATACCATAAGACATCAATGGAAATAAAGGAAAACACTGAATTACCCACTCTTTATTCAAATGTTGTGATGAACAGATTCACTGGGAAGTCTACATGTCTTAACTGCGAATTCAGTAACTATCACTGAGCATCTGCTCATGCTTATGTCCACAGGGATGAGGGTAAAGTGAGGCTGCACAAATGAGTAAGGAGAAGAGCAAACATTCATGGAGGGCTGCAAGTGTTGTCCGTCTCCTCTGCTAGACATAGGTCTCTAGGGGGGAATCAATTTCTGCCAAGCTCTCCAAACCTGGGTCTCAGGTGGTGCCTGGGTCACTGTGGACACCCCACGGCGTTTGTGGCACGAAGAAATGTTGATGTAGCTGATGCTCCTTTTCCTCCCACCCCTCTTGTCTACCCTTTTCTCCTCTCCTTTCTCTTGGGAGCCCCCTTGGCCTTGGGTACAGAACACAAATGTTTTACAAGATGGTTAATATTTAAAGAAATAGAGTCAGGAACAGGCCAGGCAATGGCAGGTTGCTCAACTGACAAACAAATCCACCTTCTTCTGTTCTTTCCTAAGCCAACAGGAAGCAGCCAGGAGACAGTCACTCACGCAGCCAGGCCAGACCCACTGTCCTCCCTACCCACACAGCAATTGCAAAACACAACTGCAAACACCTGAGGCTATAAATAGTCTTTATTAAGAAGCTACATTGGGGATTGAGCGGGCCTGATGGATGGTCTCTATTTGCTGCCCCTTCAAACAAGTGGAGAAAAAATTCTCAAGGGTCACTTATGAGAATCCAAGCCTGGGGCCAAATCTTCTATGTCTACCTTGGAGTTCTGTCTGAGCCCCAGGTTCCAACTATATTTTTGGGTCTCTGATGCTTTCTGCTTATTGTTAGTCAATATGAAACTCTGTTCTGCTGCCAGTACTCATCAGAGAGAGGGGCTGCAGCAGTGGGAGGCCCACACAGGCCAAAGAGTGAAGATGGATGAAAATGAATAGGTGAAGAGCCCATAAAAGAGGCCAAAATCAAAAAAAATAAATAAAGAAGAAGAAGAAGAAGCTGCCCAAGCTTAGTCAGATTAATTCCACTCTAAACAAATCCTCAAACAGAGGAAATACCATAAGACATCAATGGAAATAAAGGAAAACACTGAATTACCCACTCTTTATTCAAATGTTGTGATGAACAGATTCACTGGGAAGTCTACATGTCTTAACTGCAATTCAGTAACTATCACTGAGCATCTGCTCATGCTTATGTCCACAGGGATGAGGGTAAAGTGAGGCTGCACAAATGAGTAAGGAGAAGAGCAAACATTCATGGAGGGCTGCAAGTGTTGTCCGTCTCCTCTGCTAGACATAGGTCTCTAGGGGGGAATCAATTTCTGCCAAGCTCTCCAAACCTGGGTCTCAGGTGGTGCCTGGGTCACTGTGGACACCCCACGGCGTTTGTGGCACGAAGAAATGTTGATGTAGCTGATGCTCCTTTTCCTCCCACCCCTCTTGTCTACCCTTTTCTCCTCTCCTTTCTCTTGGGAGCCCCCTTGGCCTTGGGTACAGAACACAAATGTTTTACAAGATGGTTAATATTTAAAGAAATAGAGTCAGGAACAGGCCAGGCAATGGCAGGTTGCTCAACTGACAAACAAATCCACCTTCTTCTGTTCTTTCCTAAGCCAACAGGAAGCAGCCAGGAGACAGTCACTCACGCAGCCAGGCCAGACCCACTGTCCTCCCTACCCACACAGCAATTGCAAAACACAACTGCAAACACCTGAGGCTATAAATAGTCTTTATTAAGAAGCTACATTGGGGATTGAGCGGGCCTGATGGATGGTCTCTATTTGCTGCCCCTTCAAACAAGTGGAGAAAAAATTCTCAAGGGTCACTTATGAGAATCCAAGCCTGGGGCCAAATCTTCTATGTCTACCTTGGAGTTCTGTCTGAGCCCCAGGTTCCAACTATATTTTTGGGTCTCTGATGCTTTCTGCTTATTGTTAGTCAATATGAAACTCTGTTCTGCTGATGTAATGATAATAATGAAGATAATGATAATGAAAGTAATTTCCTAGTACATCTTCCTCTCCCTCCACATTCCTATGGCCCCGATACTTGTCTTGTCTCTGATCTCATGTGCATAGATCTCTGTAGTGTTTTCCTCACCAATTCACGCCCGCGATCCCTCCAGTCTACAAGATCATTTCTCCTACACACTCACTTTTTTCATAGTCTTTCCCTGATTGGAACTTTTCAGAGACTTCTCATTGTAGGTAACAGTGGCCTAGGGTGTTTTAAATGCATACCTTTGTTCTTAATGTACATATCAATCCATTCCTGTAGATTCATATAAAATAGTAGGGAAGATTATTTTCATTGTTAATCTTTTGGCAAACACCAACAGCAGTTCTAATATTTTCTCCCTGTTCTCCAATGGATCATTTTGCATACTCTACAGTGGACACCACTGACGATGGCTGAGACTGCACCATTTTGCTGGGTCACCAAGGCCTTCTAAGACCTAGTTTCTGGTCGTTCATTCATTCACTCAAGATTTCTTAGTGAGTACAATGGCCACGCATGGGGCTAGGCTCAGGGGATAATAATTAGTCACAGCTCTAGTGGTCAGGAGCTTACAGGCGGTAGACACAACAAATAAATCTTGAAGAGACCATCATCATTTGATGAAGAAACTATCATCATAGTTTGCACAAAACCTTGATGGAAAATAGAGAAAGGAAAGGACTGGGCCTGTGAGAGTCAGGAATGACTTTCCAAGGACTACTTGGGTTGAGTCCTGAGCTCATTATATGAGGACCCAGGGAACATCTTAGGCCAGGTAGAGACCGAAGGTTGGCCTCCAATTTAAGACGACTAAGCAAGTTAGGATGGATGCTCCAGTCTAGACAACAAAGAACTCATAAAAGGGCAAGATACTATAGAAGCTCTTGAACAAGATGGCCTGTGAACTGGGGTTCAAGTTATTTCACTAATCAGGGCCAAAAGAAAATACCATGAGGATGTTTATTTATTTATATTCAAAAACTATCTAATAAATATACGCCCTTGTGGCATTTTCTGACTAGTGGCCCCAACTAGTGAAATAACTTGAACCCTAGCCCACGGACCATCTTGTTCAAGAGTTCCTAGAGGTATGTTTATTTATATTCACAAACTATCCAGGTTTCCCTGGTGACTCAGATGGTAAAGAATCTACCTGCAACACAGGAAACCCAGGTTTGATCCCTGAGTTGGGAAGATCCCCTGGAGAAGAAAATGGCCACCCAGTATTCTTGCCTGGAGAATTCCACGGACAGGAGCCTGGCGGGCTATCATCCGTGGGGTCACAAAGAGTCAGGTATGACTGAACGACAATCACTTTCACTGTCTATCCATATACTATTTATTAATATTTATTTATATTTAGATTTATCACAACCCCTGAAGGCTGACCCTACTTCCAGTCCTCACCTGTGGTTTCTCTCTTTCCAAAGTTAGCAAAGTAGGGTTTTTGTTTGCTTGCTTGTTATGTATGCATGTATGTGTGTCTGTAGGCCAGGAGCTGAGAATACGTTTTACATTTTTAAAGGGTTGTTTAAAACAAAATTACACACACACACAAAGAAGAATGTGCCACAGAGGCCTTATGTGATGCACAAAGTCAGAAATATTTACCACCTGGTTCTCTGCAGAAAAGCTTGCCCACCCTTGGTCTCAAGGCCTTCTTGGTCTGTCATGTACGGCATGATTTATGGTTGTCCTTTCATTGCATCCTTATGGCCACTCTGTGGCGTAGGCAGGACAGTCATTATCACGTCCATATTAATGGTGAGGACCCAGAAACCTGGGACATTTACATAACTGTTCCGAGGTCACAGTCACGGCACCGAGGCCAGATCTCCTCATTTTGCATCCAGGACTCTTACCAGGAGGTCACAGAATCACTGACCCAGCTCATCTTCACAGGGGGCGGAAAAGAGGGTTGACTGGCATCCAGATTGGTCTGAGGGTACTGGGTCTGTCCACCCTTTCTTAGCAGGCAGCTCATTGGGTGAAAATATCATGAAGATGATTTGGAAATGCTGGGAATGTTTAACTAGCCTCGTTATAGATTTTGGCAGGTCAGGCAAGAGAAATGCACCCTCCCCTGCAGCCCTTGGCTCAGCTTGGACCCGACAGGGGCCTGCAGTCAGATGCCTGCGTTCTCCTTCTGCTTTCCCCTCTCCCCACCGTTCACTACCCTCTGCACCCTGAGCACACGCTGTGTGGAGCAGCTGGTGGGGATGAATGCCCACATTATCCCCCAAGCCTGTCAGCAGCCGCAGAGCTGGGCAGCTAGTGTGGGGCCTGTGTCCCCGGTGCCGGCCAGCCTGAGTAGCGGCTTGTTCTCTGTGCTGATGCTGGGCCAGGTCTCATTGATGCTAGGAGCCCCCTCCCACCCCACCCCATGCCACCCCAGTGCCCCGGAGCTGAAGAGAAGAGGGGCTTTGTGCCCTTAATTCAGACCTTAATCCTCTTGAAGGCTACCAATGGAGAGACATGCAAGGGATGGGTCTCTGAGTCACCCACGGGGAGGAGGGGCTGGGGGCAGCCTGGCTGCCTCTAGGTGTCGATTTAGAAAGTTTGGCTGCAAATGGTCAGAGGCAGAACTGGGTGCCTTTCAGGTCTTTTCTGAGAACTTGCAAGTCCAAGTCCTCAAACATCTTCCTGATGGCCTCCTGTGGAGGGACAGGGCACGTTCTTAGAGACAGGTTACTAAGAAGCAAATCTGTGCAGCCGTTACCAGCTTAGTCACTGGGCTTCTTGAGCCCTTACTAGGCAGAGGCCTGGCTGCTTGGGAGGGAGGACAGAGAAGGCAAAAAGGATGAGGACAGGCAGGAATGTGGCCCCACTGACCAAGTCAGAGCCTGAGAATGCTCGAGATGAACATGAAGACCAAAGGCAGGGGGTCAAGGTCAGGGAGGGAAGGCCACAGCCCTGAGGGGCCACTAGGGGCGAGGTCTGACTCTCTTTACATCTGCCTTTGATTTGTCCTCTCAGGTCCTATTTTCGTGGTGACTCAAGCCTACAACCAGACACTTTCCCGACGGTCCAGTGGTTATGATTTCACCTTCCAAGGCCAGGGGTGTGGCTTCAATCTCTGGTCAGGAAGCTAAGATCCCACATGCTCTGAGGCCAAAAATCCAAAACATGAAACAGAGGCAATATTGTAACAAATTCTATAAAGACTTGAAAAAAGGTTCACATCAAAAAAAAAAAAACACAAAAAAAACCCCAAACAAACAAACTTAAGGCCAGTGTCCCCATGTCCTCATACAAGTCCCCATCTTCCCAGGTAACCCCAAAGCTGCCTGTCCTCCCTCTGTCACAGTCACAGGGGTCCTTAGACACACCCGCGCTGCAATTCCGCAAGTCTTTTCAGAAGGAGCACGTAGGTCTTTAGCTCTTTTGTAGGGCTTGTCCCTGCCTTGCCTTTCTCAGTGTCCTTCTTTCTTTGGACCTTGAATTATGGGTCTTACAGGCCTGTCCGACTTCCGTTATTAGATTGAGAGCCACTTGAGGGAGGACTCTGTCTGACTCAGCACCAGCGTGGTCCCTCGCCCCTGGGAGACATGCAATAAATTTGGAGCCACTGCAATGTTTTCCTCGTGATTCTTCCAGCCAGATGCTAAGAAAAACGTTAAAAACACTAAGTAGGGGCCAGCAAGGGAATTAAAGGCAGCTCTAAATCAAAGAGAGACACTTCCTCGTCTAGAACTTTTTTTATTTTTAATTAATGTTCTTCAGGACACCCGGTTGCATCAGACACGAACAGACATTTCCAAACTCCTGAGCAATGCACTTGTCCCGGACTCCTGCCAGTGCAAACACTGCAGCCATGGGGGAGAAGAAAGAGCCTTCTTTTCCTTTCAAACTCATTCACATATAAAGACCGGTCCAAATCAGCAGAAGACAGTCCTTGTGAAGGCGTTCCCGATGCTTTAGCTCCGAAACCACACTTTTCCTTCTCAGTTGTCTTGTTTGGAGGTCCCTGATTCTACCTGCCAAGAGGGAAGCTTCTGTGTCTGCGTATTGGCTGAATCACTGTTGATTGAACTCAGCAAATAGCAACAAAGAGCTGCTTTAATGAGATTTGAAAGTTCAGCCATGAAAGCGATATACCCAACAGCCTGAATTTGTCCTCTCAGGTCCTATTTTCGTGGTGACTCAAGCCTACAACCAGACACTTTCCCGACGGTCCAGTGGTTATGATTTCACCTTCCAAGGCCAGGGGTGTGGCTTCAATCTCTGGTCAGGAAGCTAAGATCCCACATGCTCTGAGGCCAAAAATCCAAAACATGAAACAGAGGCAATATTGTAACAAATTCTATAAAGACTTGAAAAAAGGTTCACATCAAAAAAAAAAAAACACAAAAAAAACCCCAAACAAACAAACTTAAGGCCAGTGTCCCCATGTCCTCATACAAGTCCCCATCTTCCCAGGTAACCCCAAAGCTGCCTGTCCTCCCTCTGTCACAGTCACAGGGGTCCTTAGACACACCCGCGCTGCAATTCCGCAAGTCTTTTCAGAAGGAGCACGTAGGTCTTTAGCTCTTTTGTAGGGCTTGTCCCTGCCTTGCCTTTCTCAGTGTCCTTCTTTCTTTGGACCTTGAATTATGGGTCTTACAGGCCTGTCCGACTTCCGTTATTAGATTGAGAGCCACTTGAGGGAGGACTCTGTCTGACTCAGCACCAGCGTGGTCCCTCGCCCCTGGGAGACATGCAATAAATTTGGAGCCACTGCAATGTTTTCCTCGTGATTCTTCCAGCCAGATGCTAAGAAAAACGTTAAAAACACTAAGTAGGGGCCAGCAAGGGAATTAAAGGCAGCTCTAAATCAAAGAGAGACACTTCCTCGTCTAGAACTTTTTTTATTTTTAATTAATGTTCTTCAGGACACCCGGTTGCATCAGACACGAACAGACATTTCCAAACTCCTGAGCAATGCACTTGTCCCGGACTCCTGCCAGTGCAAACACTGCAGCCATGGGGGAGAAGAAAGAGCCTTCTTTTCCTTTCAAACTCATTCACATATAAAGACCGGTCCAAATCAGCAGAAGACAGTCCTTGTGAAGGCGTTCCCGATGCTTTAGCTCCGAAACCACACTTTTCCTTCTCAGTTGTCTTGTTTGGAGGTCCCTGATTCTACCTGCCAAGAGGGAAGCTTCTGTGTCTGCGTATTGGCTGAATCACTGTTGATTGAACTCAGCAAATAGCAACAAAGAGCTGCTTTAATGAGATTTGAAAGTTCAGCCATGAAAATTGGAAATCACAGCCCATCAAGTTACCCAACAGCCTGAAAATGTGGCACTGAAATGTTCTTGTCACTTGTAGGAGTTCTATTTCTGGTATACCTACCCCAAATCTTCTTTCTTCATTCATTCACTGGTGGACACGTAGCTTGCCTCCTTGTCTTTTGTAAAAGAATGCTGCAGTGAGCACAGGAGACCAGATCTCTCTTTGAGATCTTAATTTTGTTTCCTTTGGATATACACACAGACGTGGGATGACTGGATCATATGGTAGTTCAGTTTTTAATTTTTTGAGGAAACGCCATACTATTTTCTATAATGGTTGTGCTGATTGACATAGAAAGTGCTTCTCGATTCCAGTGAAATTAGATTAAGCTATGAGCACTTGCCCTTCTTCTCCCCATCTCCTTCTCATTTTCTGACAGCTGGAATTCATTTTTACACTGTCGAGGTTGATCGTATTATACTTTTTCCTATAACCATATTTAAGTCGTCTGTGTCCTATTAGGCTGATTCTCAAGGTGGGAAAGCAGTAAATTTTATGTTACCATACCTTGAAACCATTAATACATTAATGAATTCTTTCCATAAACATTGAGGCAGGTGCTGAGCCAGGATTCCACCTCTACTATGGGCCCAATACCAGGAAGCATGTGCTGTGTCCTCTTGGTTAAATGGATTCTTACGGGGCCTGTTGACAAGCAGGCCTCACTTTGAGCAGAAAAAGGAGTTTGGCTAGGAGGCTCTCGAGGGTCAAAAAGCTGGGGTGTTTACTCAAGTATCTAAGAGCCTTAATTCTCAGAAAGAATGCCAATGACTGCAGAAAAACAAGCTCTGCGTTCGTCTGAATTTGGCTGTCAAGCGTCCAGACTTAGAGGTGGAGAGCCTGCAAGAACTCCCTGAGCAATGCACTTGTCCCGGACTCCTGCCAGTGCAAACACTGCAGCCAGGGGGAGAAGAAAGAGCCTTCTTTTCCTTTCAAACTCATTCACATATAAAGACCGGTCCAAATCAGCAGAAGACAGTCCTTGTGAAGGCGTTCCGATGCTTTAGCTCCGAAACCACACTTTTCCTTCTCAGTTGTCTTGTTTGGAGGTCCCTGATTCTACCTGCCAAGAGGGAAGCTTCTGTGTCTGCGTATTGGCTGAATCACTGTTGATTGAACTCAGCAAATAGCAACAAAGAGCTGCTTTAATGAGATTTGAAAGTTCAGCCATGAAAATTGGAAATCACAGCCCATCAAGTTACCCAACAGCCTGAAAATGTGGCACTGAAATGTTCTTGTCACTTGTAGGAGTTCTATTTCTGGTATACCTACCCCAAATCTTCTTTCTTCATTCATTCACTGGTGGACACGTAGCTTGCCTCCTTGTCTTTTGTAAAAGAATGCTGCAGTGAGCACAGGAGACCAGATCTCTCTTTGAGATCTTAATTTTGTTTCCTTTGGATATACACACAGACGTGGGATGACTGGATCATATGGTAGTTCAGTTTTTAATTTTTTGAGGAAACGCCATACTATTTTCTATAATGGTTGTGCTGATTGACATAGAAAGTGCTTCTCGATTCCAGTGAAATTAGATTAAGCTATGAGCACTTGCCCTTCTTCTCCCCATCTCCTTCTCATTTTCTGACAGCTGGAATTCATTTTTACACTGTCGAGGTTGATCGTATTATACTTTTTCCTATAACCATATTTAAGTCGTCTGTGTCCTATTAGGCTGATTCTCAAGGTGGGAAAGCAGTAAATTTTATGTTACCATACCTTGAAACCATTAATACATTAATGAATTCTTTCCATAAACATTGAGGCAGGTGCTGAGCCAGGATTCCACCTCTACTATGGGCCCAATACCAGGAAGCATGTGCTGTGTCCTCTTGGTTAAATGGATTCTTACGGGGCCTGTTGACAAGCAGGCCTCACTTTGAGCAGAAAAAGGAGTTTGGCTAGGAGGCTCTCGAGGGTCAAAAAGCTGGGGGGTGTTTACTCAAGTATCTAAGAGCCTTAATTCTCAGAAAGAATGCCAATGACTGCAGAAAAACAAGCTCTGCGTTTCGTCTGGAATTTGGCTGTCAAGCGTCCAGACTTAGAGGTGGACGAGGAGCCTGAAGGGTACCACCGACTGGCCAGTGCCTCTGCAGACAACTGGACTTCTCTCATCTGCATCCCCATCTCCTTCCCCCACCACTATTCTGCACCATGGCTTCCAAGATCTGATTATCCATCAGTGGGGTCTTTACTCTCTACTTCTGAAAACGTATTGGGGTCTGTCCTCCACTGTCTCCTCCAGTTATCTTGACTGTTGAGTTTATTCCTGTGTTTTTATTTTACTGAGGTCTCTGGAAGAAGAAAACCACAGTCGCGTGTATATTTTACTTTGTTCCTGATTATAACATAGTTCAGTTTTATTGTAAAGAAAAATTTCAAACAATCTAGATAAATATATATATATAAAGCAAAAGAAAACTCCATAAAATCCTGCAACTTGGAGGTACCCCCAGGTGACATTTTGACGAAAAGTCTCTTCCAGAATCTACCAGTTTTCCTCTTCTGTGTGGAATTTCCAGAGGGAATTTGCCTGTATGCTATTCTCTGAGTCTGCCCTCTCTGTTAACCCAAAGGTGGGAACCAGTAGAGATGAATGCTCAGTCCTTTCAGGTTGCAGCCACCATCCAGGGCTTTACTGAATAAAGAGCAGTCATGGTGTTTTGTATTAAGAATTGTTTTGACCTTCGCCATGCTGCTTGCTTCTGAATTTCAGAGCATCTTATGGTGGAAACCTTGCCCCCTTTAAGCATTCTTTGCATTTCTTTGCAGAGACAGGCTTTCTCGAGCAGATTCTTCTGGGTCTAGATTCTTCTTTCTCTGGGTTGGAGTGTGAGTAAATGAAAAATCAGATTTATTGGTGAATGAAATTCACATTTCACAGTGGATCAGGCTCCCTGAACTTTCTGGTGATTGGAAACAAATAAATAAACAAGAAAAAACATTGCCCATCTCGTATCCTTTCACTGGAGGACGTACAGGTCCTGGGGTGCCTTGAATAGCAATCAACCTCCTTTTTCTTCCCTGAAGGAACAAGCTCTTTCTCTTTTTCTGTGTTGTTAGAACTGTGTTAGCTTGCTTGCTCATGTTGAACACGAATGAGAGAAGGGAAAAGCTGGGCTCTTCTCCAGTGGATTGCTGTACCAGCCAGAGCTAGCAGGAACTAACTGTGCCTTCTGCTGTGTGGGGCAGCCCCCAGGGTCAGACTTGAGAGGGCTCTCCAGGGGATAGGGGCCTGGCTGACTCGGTTCCGCTGTTCCTCTCAAGAGGGGTCCATGCAGACACCCTCAGGAAGCATCAGATGGCTCCTTGCTTAGCTGGGCAGTCAGTCTGGCCCGGAGAGTCTGGCCTTCCCTCCTGGCTTGGCCCCAGCTCCCGGCAAAGGAGGGCCTGTGGAGCGGGGCGGGCCTCCCAGCCTCACACGGGCTTAAAGCGACAAAACCACCATGTTCCTTCTCTTAAAAGGACTTGAGAATTTGCTTTAAGGACTCCTTCTCTTTTCCTTCACTCTGTTGTAAAATATACTAGACCATCTGTGCCGTCAGATTGCTGGGTTGCCCGGGGCCGTGAGATGTGGAGGGCAGGACTCTGCCTGAGGGTGATAGCTTGGCACATGGCCTCTGTGAGGCCAGGCTTGTTTTCCTGCAAACCTTTAGATGGCGGTCACAGGGGTCCAGAGGCAGAAATGGCTCTTCCTCTTTAACACGCAGATAATATTCTTTGAGGCGTTAATCAAATTGCAGTTTGTGAGTCCTGATTCTTATGGAGCTGGGCCATCTTATGGCTATTTTGGAAGTAAATTCCTCTATAAGAACTGTGCCTGTTTGGAGTTTGTTCTAATGGCCAAACATTCTGTAGCTATAGCCTGGCAATGAATCCTTTTCAACCCTTTTTTTGGGCAGTGGATCAAGTAATCAAACTGAGAGATCAATCATGAAAACAACACAAAAATAAAAGCTACCTTGCCTAGGAAAGAACTTATAATAGAACAAGGGACCCTGGAAAACAATCTCCTAGACTCAACCAAATTCTCATCCTTTATTCAGTGAAGGATTCTTGGACCCTGAAAGGCAAGGTTGAACTTACTGGTCTTTGTGTTAAATACTGTATTTCTTACTGCATCATTTTGTAATTATTTGTTTATATCCTTTTTAATAGAATTGGAGCCCCTTCAGGATAGGGACTCTTTATATTTCTGTATCTCTATCATGATAAAACATACAAGCTTTTCAAAAGCATATGAAAAGAACTAGTGAATGAATGAGCGTAGCCATCAGTCTGTTCGCTTTTCAAGAGGGCTCCATGCCCAGAGGGCACTTGAGAGGGCTCTCCAGGGATAGGGGCCTGGCTGACTCGGTTCCGCTGTTCCTCTCAAGAGGGGTCCATGCAGACACCCTCAGGAAGCATCAGATGGCTCCTTGCTTAGCTGGGCAGTCAGTCTGGCCCGGAGAGTCTGGCCTTCCCTCCTGGCTTGGCCCCAGCTCCCGGCAAAGGAGGGCCTGTGGAGCGGGGCGGGCCTCCCAGCCTCACACGGGCTTAAAGCGACAAAACCACCATGTTCCTTCTCTTAAAAGGACTTGAGAATTTGCTTTAAGGACTCCTTCTCTTTTCCTTCACTCTGTTGTAAAATATACTAGACCATCTGTGCCGTCAGATTGCTGGGTTGCCCGGGGCCGTGAGATGTGGAGGGCAGGACTCTGCCTGAGGGTGATAGCTTGGCACATGGCCTCTGTGAGGCCAGGCTTGTTTTCCTGCAAACCTTTAGATGGCGGTCACAGGGGTCCAGAGGCAGAAATGGCTCTTCCTCTTTAACACGCAGATAATATTCTTTGAGACGTTAATCAAATTGCAGTTTGTGAGTCCTGATTCTTATGGAGCTGGGCCATCTTATGGCTATTTTGGAAGTAAATTCCTCTATAAGAACTGTGCCTGTTTGGAGTTTGTTCTAATGGCCAAACATTCTGTAGCTATAGCCTGGCAATGAATCCTTTTCAACCCTTTTTTTGGGCAGTGGATCAAGTAATCAAACTGAGAGATCAATCATGAAAACAACACAAAAATAAAAGCTACCTTGCCTAGGAAAGAACTTATAATAGAACAAGGGACCCTGGAAAACAATCTCCTAGACTCAACCAAATTCTCATCCTTTATTCAGTGAAGGATTCTTGGACCCTGAAAGGCAAGGTTGAACTTACTGGTCTTTGTGTTAAATACTGTATTTCTTACTGCATCATTTTGTAATTATTTGTTTATATCCTTCTTAATAGAATTGGAGCCCCTTCAGGATAGGGACTCTTTTATATTTCTGTATCTCTATCATGATAAAACATACAAGCTTTTCAAAAAGCATATGAAAAGAACTAGTGAATGAATGAACGTATCACAGATTTTCCTTCCCAAGTCTCAAGTCTGAAAAGGGTGCTGCCCCCTCAAAGCGTGGTTTCTAGGCCATCAATAATAACAAAAATAACACTGCAATTTGCTGAGCATTTATTGATACTCTGTGCTAGGGACCATGCTAAGGTCATAAAGACCTTAATGTCTCATTTAATTTGGATTCTCTCCTAAGCCCACATACAGTATATGGAGAATCTTGCACTTTCATAAGTGAAATCCGCTGTACTTACAAATAGTGCTCCACTCTTTGTCGTCCTTGGATCAAAAGCCCCACAGGACAGAAACATTGCCTTTTCTTACATGATTCTGAATCCTTCAGCGGGTGGCCCTTGTAATATATGCCATGTAATATACACTGAAGTCATTATTTTACTTCCATTAAGTCTTACAAATCACTGTAATTGTCAAGTGGTATTGTAAGAATCTCTGGTATAACTATGGCAATCCTCAATGTCTCTGCTCATTTTCAATGTCTCTGCTCATTTCCCTTCCTCTGACAAAATGTAGGGAAATCTGATGTTGTAGACCACCATCCCAGGTATGCCTGGCAAATTTTCCTTGTGGTCACTGGAAACATTAATGACCTTGAATGTCACTATGAAGTCACTCTGTACCTCACATCGTGGAAGAGGCTCCCCTCCCCCTGCTCCCTGATAATTTATCCTTTAAATCACCATCAACACACCTGTGTTGCTCTGTCCAACAACGTGAATTGCTCCAGGCATTGCCGCTGGTGCATCCCAGGTACCAAGAGAACTAGGAGATCCCAACCCTTTTTGGGCAGTGGATCAAGTAATCAAACTGAGAGATCAATCATGAAAACAACACAAAAATAAAAGCTACCTTGCCTAGGAAAGAACTTATAATAGAACAAGGGACCCTGGAAAACAATCTCCTAGACTCAACCAAATTCTCATCCTTTATTCAGTGAAGGATTCTTGGACCCTGAAAGGCAAGGTTGAACTTACTGGTCTTTGTGTTAAATACTGTATTTCTTACTGCATCATTTTGTAATTATTTGTTTATATCCTTCTTAATAGAATTGGAGCCCCTTCAGGATAGGGACTCTTTTATATTTCTGTATCTCTATCATGATAAAACATACAAGCTTTTCAAAAAGCATATGAAAAGAACTAGTGAATGAATGAACGTATCACAGATTTTCCTTCCCAAGTCTCAAGTCTGAAAAAGGGTGCTGCCCCCTCAAAGCGTGGTTTCTAGGCCATCAATAATAACAAAAATAACACTGCAATTTGCTGAGCATTTATTGATACTCTGTGCTAGGGACCATGCTAAGGTCATAAAGACCTTAATGTCTCATTTAATTTGGATTCTCTCCTAAGCCCACATACAGTATATGGAGAATCTTGCACTTTCGCAAAGTGAAATCCGCTGTACTTACAAATAGTGCTCCACTCTTTGTCGTCCTTGGATCAAAAGCCCCACAGGACAGAAACATTGCCTTTTCTTACATGATTCTGAATCCTTCAGCGGGTGGCCCTTGTAATATATGCCATGTAATATACACTGAAGTCATTATTTTACTTCCATTAAGTCTTACAAATCACTGTAATTGTCAAGTGGTATTGTAAGAATCTCTGGTATAACTATGGCAATCCTCAATGTCTCTGCTCATTTTCAATGTCTCTGCTCATTTCCCTTCCTCTGACAAAATGTAGGGAAATCTGATGTTGTAGACCACCATCCCAGGTATGCCTGGCAAATTTTCCTTGTGGTCACTGGAAACATTAATGACCTTGAATGTCACTATGAAGTCACTCTGTACCTCACATCGTGGAAGAGGCTCCCCTCCCCCTGCTCCCTGATAATTTATCCTTTAAATCACCATCAACACACCTGTGTTGCTCTGTCCAGCAACGTGACATTGCTCCAGGCATTGCCGCTGGTGCTTTGGGATCCCAGGTACCAAGAGAACTAGAATGAAGAGGCTGCCTCTCTGAGCCAGACAGGGCTGGACATCATTCAGCACAGAGTGCAAGAATCTGATGTAGACCACCATCCCAGGTGTGCCCTGATGTAGAAAATATAAAGCACTTCTATCACCCAGGAGTAAGAGGGTGGCCACATCCCCCCAGAAGGATCTCCCTTTGCCCCCAGCTGAATTGCATCCTCCACTCATTTCCCTCGTGATCACCACACCCATTGTTTCCTCGTAGGATTTTCTGTATGGTGCCTAGAAGCTCCTTCTGCTTATTGGAGTCCCTCGCTCTCATCACGGACCCCAGCCTCTCCTCCCTGTTCTCCTTCCAGGGCAGCCATGGCCCAAAGCCAGGAAAGAGGTGAGCCATTTCCACCAAGTAGACTGAGAATATTCTCACTCTATGAGGACGCTAAACCCAGTTTCTGAAAATGACACATTCACTCGACTCTCTTCTCCCTTTCACCTTCACGAGTTCCAGACACGCGGATTCCCGCCACAGGCCCTGGACACGCACTCTGCCAGGAGTCCAGCTTCTGGAGTGGCTGCCAGCCTGGTCGGGCACGTCCGGCCAGGGCCGAAACACACTGGCCAAGAGTCAGCGGTGTGATTTCAGCTGGCACCGGGCTTGTTGCTGGAATCACGTAGGGGGCACAGTGGAGACTCAGAGTTTCCACTATAATAATAAGCTGCAGATGCCTATTTAAAGCACTCAGACATTTCTCTCAAAGCTTGGGAGGGGACGCTGGATGGTAGAAACGAACTGAACCAGTGGCTGGGAGTCTGGGTCACTCGCTCTGTTCTGAACAGAGCCACTGGGTGTTCTTGGACTCAACGCCTGACTTTATAAAATGGAGAAGGCTGATGGGATAGAGCTGAAAAAGGAGTCCTGGACCCAATACGAATTTGTGTGGAGGCCTCCCCACACCCACAAGCAAGCCTCAGATGCCAGCAAGGTGTCCGAGAATTCAGCCCAATTCTGAAAGTATCTGCCTGGAGATAGAATCAGCCTCCACAGGTCAAAGGCTCAGCCCCACGAGACCGCCCTTCTCTTCAGACGCCCAATCACACAACCAGGTGCTTTTTTTCCCCTAGTGGACTAAATATGAATTGGAGGTTCCTACAACCCATTCCTAGTGTTGCATTCATTTTACTAGAATGGCTCACAGAGCTCAAGAAATCCCCTGAACTTACTTGAATGCTGATTTATTAGAAAAGGATATTAATGGGTACGAATCATTAGTCAGATGAAGAGATTCACAGGACAAGGTCCTTCTGTTTTTGTGAAGTGTGAAGCCCTGCCCAAAGGCACACAGAAGTGTTCTGGCTCCCCAGGGAGGAAGCTCTCTGAAAAAGAATCAGAAAGCTGTCCTTTGGGGTTTGCAGAGGCTTACATAGTCATGATTGACTAAATCCTTGGCCAATGACAGTTGATTCAGCCTCCAGCCCCGGAAATCAGGGGGTGGGACTATAATCACATGGCTGGTTTTCCTGGCCACTAGCGCTCACTCTGGGGTAGGATTTAAAAGTCACTTTTATTAACATGAACCCAATTGCAGTGGTAGAAAATTACCAGGGTTTGGGGAGCTGTGAGCCAGGAACTGTGGGTGAAGAATATGTATTTCTCAAATATATGTAGGAAATGTACATTTGGTCATGTGGATGACCAAATATAGATTTCTCTTATAAATCACAGTATCAGTAGCTAAGGTGTTAGCTAATGCTATGGTGGTAATTATTTTGTAATATATAAATTTTGCAATAAACCATTGGATAACATATAAGGATACATATATAAATATCAATAGATTTTACAATACATAAATATAGATTTTTAAATATTAAGTATATATTTATATAAATATACTTTGGAACATATAAACATACATTTATATAAATATATTTTCCAATATATAAATATACATTTATATTTAATATGCATTTATGTATCACAAAATGACCATATATTTGTAATATGTATGTAACGCATGTGGCTGATGCGTGGCAAGCACACAGGAATGGTCACTGTGAGAGCTCCTACGGCTGTTGTCCCAGAAAAAGCCTTCCTCCTAGTGCGGCAGGAGAAACTGAGGCTTAGAGAACTGCTCCTTGACAAAAATGGCACAGCAGTTGATCTGCGGTTCACGTCTCCAAGTTGACTCTCTGATCTCTACATAATTCAGGAAACAGCTGAGTAAAGACAAAGCCTTCTAATGGACGTTTAAGCAAAGACATCATTGTTTTCCTAACCAGTAGCAATATTATGTGTGCAAGATCACACCGTATCCAAACAAGAGGGAAAAGTTGTGGCTAACACCACCGAACAGCAAGGATGAGGTCTAAACTCTCCCGCATGATACTGAAGATCCCTCTCAGCTGGGCCCCAGCCAGCCTTCCCGTGCTCGCCTCCGGTCCCAGCCCCTCATGGCTCTCAGTGTCAACTGAAACCCACAGCACAGCACGCTTGTCACAAAGGGATTTCACCAGACTCTGCTGAAGCTGCTGGCAGCCTCCTCCTCATCCTTCAAGCCCAAACGTCAGTCCTTCCTGGGTGAAGCCCTCTCCTTCTTCTCCAGCCACGCTCATCGCTGCTGGCTCTGGCTCTTCTCCAGACAGCCACGTTTATCATCCCGTTACAGCATGCGCCCCGCATGACTTGTGGGTACAGGGAGTTCTCCACCTCCAGCAACTCCAGCCTAACCTAGAGTTTGGATCCTCCCAGAGTTAGCTGAGGTTTGATCCTGCATGAGTTCAAAACTTAGAAAGCCTGAAACCGAACACAAACTCGTGATTGTTCTTCAGAGAAGGTCATAAGTAGGAAAACGTCATCTAATATCAGAGTCCCATCAGCAGTAAAAGCAAATAAGAAATGAACGTCTTCAGCTCTACACCTGAAACTAGGACAACACTGTAAATCAACCATGGCTTCCTGGTGGCTCCTGGTGGTGAAGAATCTGCCTGCAAAGCAGATGGATCCCTGGGTCAGAAAGATCCCCTGGAGAAGGAGACAGCAACCCACTCCAGTATTCTTGTAACCTGGGAAGGCTAGGCAAAATGATCACATGGATTTGTAATATGTATGTAAGCATGTGGCTGATGCGTGGCAAGCACACAGGAATGGTCACTGTGAGAGCTCCTACGGCTGTTGTCCCAGAAAAAGCCTTCCTCCTAGTGCGGCAGGAGAAACTGAGGCTTAGAGAACTGCTCCTTGACAAAAATGGCACAGCAGTTGATCTGCGGTTCACGTCTCCAAGTTGACTCTCTGATCTCTACATAATTCAGGAAACAGCTGAGTAAAGACAAAGCCTTCTAATGGACGTTTAAGCAAAGACATCATTGTTTTCCTAACCAGTAGCAATATTATGTGTGCAAGATCACACCGTATCCAAACAAGAGGGAAAAGTTGTGGCTAACACCACCGAACAGCAAGGATGAGGTCTAAACTCTCCCGCATGATACTGAAGATCCCTCTCAGCTGGGCCCCAGCCAGCCTTCCCGTGCTCGCCTCCGGTCCCAGCCCCTCATGGCTCTCAGTGTCAACTGAAACCCACAGCACAGCACGCTTGTCACAAAGGGATTTCACCAGACTCTGCTGAAGCTGCTGGCAGCCTCCTCCTCATCCTTCAAGCCCAAACGTCAGTCCTTCCTGGGTGAAGCCCTCTCCTTCTTCTCCAGCCACGCTCATCGCTGCTGGCTCTGGCTCTTCTCCAGACAGCCACGTTTATCATCCCGTTACAGCATGCGCCCCGCATGACTTGTGGGTACAGGGAGTTCTCCACCTCCAGCAACTCCAGCCTAACCTAGAGTTTGGATCCTCCCAGAGTTAGCTGAGGTTTGATCCTGCATGAGTTCAAAACTTAGAAAGCCTGAAACCGAACACAAACTCGTGATTGTTCTTCAGAGAAGGTCATAAGTAGGAAAACGTCATCTAATATCAGAGTCCCATCAGCAGTAAAAGCAAATAAGAAATGAACGTCTTCAGCTCTACACCTGAAACTAGGACAACACTGTAAATCAACCATGGCTTCCCTGGTGGCTCCTGGTGGTGAAGAATCTGCCTGCAAAGCAGATGGATCCCTGGGTCAGAAAGATCCCCTGGAGAAGGAGACAGCAACCCACTCCAGTATTCTTGTCTGGAGAATTCCATGGACAAGAAGCCTAGTGGGCTACAGTCCATGGAGTCACAAAGAGTCAGACATGACTAACACACACAGATCCAATATACTCCAATAGAAATGTTTAAAAGAATGACATGCTTTCCTAATCTAAATAATTAAAATTAAATAAAAGTTAAAAAAAAGAGAGCTGAATATCTTCCATAGGTTGTCAAGCTATCATAATTATATATGGTTTTCTCCCACTGTTACAATGGGAATCCACTTTTCCCCCATCTTTGGAACCCCAGTGCCTGTGGCAAGACATATTAGTGCATGCAAGGTAGGTGCTCTGTGGTCCATTGTGTACCCTGACCATGAGTCAGTCTCTTATTGAGTGACCATTACCGTGTCCAGTTAATGTGCTGGGTCTCAGGAGACACGCTTGCCTTTGCAGCTGAACTGAGATTTGGCCCCAGCACTTAGCTTTTTCAGCCCTAGTGATGGTCACCATTCGGGTTGCAGTGGAGCGAATATCAAGGCCCCACAGAGATCTCTGCAATTCTTTGCATGTGCCTTCCACATTGTCTGCTCTGTTCATTTCAGCTTCAGGCCCCTCCCCCTCTTCCGCTGGTCTCAGTAGCTCTGAGCCTAGACAGATCCCTTCCTTCCTGAAGCCTTCTGACCACACATCTCTGTAATATACTGCCTTCTCTGTTTCACTCCTGTGGCTTTGTGTTTGCCTGTCTTATCTCCTCTCTAAGACTCTAAACTCCTGCCCAAGGGGGTTCTTATCTTCTTTTCTTCTCTTCAGAGCACTTACCAGATTGCTAGGTACATAACAGGCACTTAATAAATAATTCCTGCATTGGTGCTGACATTCTTCACGTTCCAAGTGATGAAATTGGGGTCCTCTAATCTTGCTACTCCAAGCTCACTCTGGACCAGCAGCCCCGGTGGCACCTTTTGGGAACGTGGTAGGAATGCAGAATAACCAGCCTGTCTCAGACCAAGTGACTCAGAATCCGCATTTTAAGAAGGCTCCTGGGGGATTTGTATGTGTGAGAAGCAC
Source organism: Tragulus kanchil (assembly GCA_022376925.1). Lineage (NCBI taxonomy): Eukaryota > Metazoa > Chordata > Mammalia > Artiodactyla > Tragulidae > Tragulus > Tragulus kanchil. Next base: position 24,394,411 of record JAIOJX010000028.1, read on the forward strand.
TGCTCTAAATGACATTATTTGCCAAGCTCTTGAACTTTCCTTCCTCTCTTGGTACACTGTTTCAGCTCCCCCCAGACCTGCGACTCCTTCCACACCCTCCTCACCCTCTCTGCTTCCCCCTCCTTAGTACATTACTTTGACCATTTTCTTTCCAATAACCTCTATTCACTCACACCTCAAGTTTCTCTTTCCAATCCACAAAATGCCAACAATTCACTTCCTCCATTCCTTGCTTGCCCTCTGAGCACGGGCACCTACACACTGCGGTCTCCTGCTTTGTCGACTCCATACACACCTTGTTCATCAAACAGTTTACAGTGGGAAAGATTCAGAGAGAAACCTGAGCCCAATCGCCTTTTGAATGGGTTGGAGCTCGTTTTGCTCTTTCTGTTTATCAATTTACTTTTAACTGAATAGAAATTAAGAATTCATTGACCCACAGAAAATGTAAGGTGGCAGGGGAAACTGTGCCGGTCCATTTATAGGCTCAGCGGCTCAAAGGAATTTGAGAAATAAGCAGGTTTCATCAGTTAAATCTAAACTTTCAGCTCCAAGAAAGGTATGCCTCACTTAAAGATGATCAAACACAGAAAATTATACTTAGAAGAAGGAATGTCAGGGTTTGGTTTAAACTATAATTCTTCCACTTAAAAGACTTCAAAAGGCCTTTAATGGAGTAATTTCTGAAGTGACTTTAAAACTACATTTGTTCACATCTTGATAAGAGCCCGGGTGTCTTGAAATTCAGAGGAGACACCTTCAGTCCGAGTTGTTAGAGTTTATGTGGAATCCAGGAGAAACCAAGTCTGGGGTTTGCGTTACAAAGAAGATTACCACTCTCATATTTTGTAGCAGGAACTAAGCAGTTAAATACTACTGCTGAAGATCATATTATTTTTTGACTCAGATTTCCTACCTGAGGCTTGATTTGCAATGATAATTTTTTTTTAGGCAATTTGAAAAGCAGTTGTTCTGGACAGTCTTCCTAAAGGCTAACGGTCAACAATAATGTGGCTGTTTGATTTCTATTCATTTTTCTAGGATCTCTGATTGCTTGCACAATAACTTTCTTCCCCAATCAATTAGTCTAACAATTCATATCAATATTTTACTTTTAATGGTTGACTACTCATTTCATTAAAAATGTAAGTGCATTAGCTCTGTGTAAAATGACTCCATTGGGATAGTCTTATTTAAATATTCATAACATAAAAATTAATAAATCTGAGCTCAGTGTTTGCATTTTAAAAAGTCAGGCTACTGTCAGCTAGATTTGGTTCTGGATGAGATTTACTAAATTAAAAGCGTTGAGCATCATTTGTTTTTTTATTGATTGTTGTCTACAATAAAACACTGCAACAGAAATGCTTGTTTCGACTCCATACACACCTTGTTCATCAAACAGTTTACAGTGGGAAAGATTCAGAGAGAAACCTGAGCCCAATCGCCTTTTGAATGGGTTGGAGCTCGTTTTGCTCTTTCTGTTTATCAATTTACTTTTAACTGAATAGAAATTAAGAATTCATTGACCCACAGAAAATGTAAGGTGGCAGGGAAACTGTGCCGGTCCATTTATAGGCTCAGCGGATCAAAGGAGTTTGAGAAATAAGCAGGTTTCATCAGTTAAATCTAAACTTTCAGCTCCAAGAAAGGTATGCCTCACTTAAAGATGATCAAACACAGAAAATTATACTTAGAAGAAGGAATGTCAGGGTTTGGTTTAAACTATAATTCTTCCACTTAAAAGACTTCAAAAGGCCTTTAATGGAGTAATTTCTGAAGTGACTTTAAAAACTACATTTGTTCACATCTTGATAAGAGCCCGGGTGTCTTGAAATTCAGAGGAGACACCTTCAGTCCGAGTTGTTAGAGTTTATGTGGAATCCAGGAGAAACCAAGTCTGGGGTTTGCGTTACAAAGAAGATTACCACTCTCATATTTTGTAGCAGGAACTAAGCAGTTAAATACTACTGCTGAAGATCATATTATTTTTTGACTCAGATTTCCTACCTGAGGCTTGATTTGCAATGATAATTTTTTTTTAGGCAATTTGAAAAGCAGTTGTTCTGGACAGTCTTCCTAAAGGCTAACGGTCAACAATAATGTGGCTGTTTGATTTCTATTCATTTTTCTAGGATCTCTGATTGCTTGCACAATAACTTTCTTCCCCAATCAATTAGTCTAACAATTCATATCAATATTTTACTTTTAATGGTTGACTACTCATTTCATTAAAAATGTAAGTGCATTAGCTCTGTGTAAAATGACTCCATTGGGATAGTCTTATTTAAATATTCATAACATAAAAATTAATAAATCTGAGCTCAGTGTTTGCATTTTAAAAAGTCAGGCTACTGTCAGCTAGATTTGGTTCTGGATGAGATTTACTAAATTAAAAGCCTTGAGCATCATTTTTTTTTTTTATTGATTCTTCTTTACAATAAAACAATGCAACAGAAATGCTATGAGAATAGTATCACTACCCAATAACTCATGGTTTCTTTCAGCTTCATCCACTTATAACTAGCTTCCCTTCTTTCTGTCTTTCTTATTACCTTCCTGTTACTTTCCATTCCTACCACTTAGATTCTGATCACTAAATCAGCCTGTCTGAAATCAAAGGAGTTATGTGCTGGATAGGTAGGCATAATATTTGTTTCCCGTAATTCGATCTCTCTTTTCACTCCTCCCCCACCTCGTGTCAAATAAATAAAGCCAATGAATCATAAGAGTGCCCAGCAAGAACTCTAGAGAAAACTGTCCACTGGATGCCTGCCAATTGGAGGAAGAAGCATACATTTCACCAGGTTAAAGGCTGTTTGTCGTATGTCTATTCATGAGTCTAGATAGCCTTAGAATCAGCAAACTTGATAAATCTATACATTGAGGTAGGATGTGGAAGCCTCTGATAACGTCTAGAGCAGGAATCTCTGATAGGCTATTGAAGGCTTGAGAATGTCATTTACCTTATTCACAAAAAAAGAACTTGAAATGGACTCATGACTTAAATGTAAGATCTGAAAAAGGGAAAAGATTTATAAAATGCCTAGAGGAAAACCTAAGGAAAGAGCTCCTTGATTTTGGTCTTGTCAATGACTTTTTGAATTTGCTACCCAATGTATTGGCCAAAAGAGCAACAATAAACAAATGGGACTAGCTCAAACTGAAAAAACTGAGAAAACCATCAAAATTAAAAGGCTCCCTAGTGGCTGTTTGATTTCTATTCATTTTTCTAGGATCTCTGATTGCTTGCACAATAACTTTCTTCCCCAATCAATTAGTCTAACAATTCATATCAATATTTTACTTTTAATGGTTGACTACTCATTTCATTAAAAATGTAAGTGCATTAGCTCTGTGTAAAATGACTCCATTGGGATAGTCTTATTTAAATATTCATAACATAAAAATTAATAAATCTGAGCTCAGTGTTTGCATTTTAAAAAGTCAGGCTACTGTCAGCTAGATTTGGTTCTGGATGAGATTTACTAAATTAAAAGCCTTGAGCATCATTTTTTTTTTTTATTGATTCTTCTTTACAATAAAACAATGCAACAGAAATGCTATGAGAATAGTATCACTACCCAATAACTCATGGTTTCTTTCAGCTTCATCCACTTATAACTAGCTTCCCTTCTTTCTGTCTTTCTTATTACCTTCCTGTTACTTTCCATTCCTACCACTTAGATTCTGATCACTAAATCAGCCTGTCTGAAATCAAAGGAGTTATGTGCTGGATAGGTAGGCATAATATTTGTTTCCCGTAATTCGATCTCTCTTTTCACTCCTCCCCCACCTCGTGTCAAATAAATAAAGCCAATGAATCATAAGAGTGCCCAGCAAGAACTCTAGAGAAAACTGTCCACTGGATGCCTGCCAATTGGAGGAAGAAGCATACATTTCACCAGGTTAAAGGCTGTTTGTCGTATGTCTATTCATGAGTCTAGATAGCCTTAGAATCAGCAAACTTGATAAATCTATACATTGAGGTAGGATGTGGAAGCCTCTGATAACGTCTAGAGCAGGAATCTCTGATAGGCTATTGAAGGCTTGAGAATGTCATTTACCTTATTCACAAAAAAAGAACTTGAAATGGACTCATGACTTAAATGTAAGATCTGAAAAAGGGAAAAGATTTATAAAATGCCTAGAGGAAAACCTAAGGAAAGAGCTCCTTGATTTTGGTCTTGTCAATGACTTTTTGAATTTGCTACCCAATGTATTGGCCAAAAGAGCAACAATAAACAAATGGGACTAGCTCAAACTGAAAAACTTCTGCACAACTGAGAAAACCATCAATAAAATGAAAAGGCTCCCTATGGAATGAGAGAAACTATTTGCAAACCACATATCTGACGAGAGTCAGTATCTAAAATACATAAGGAATGCTTACAACTCAAGAGCAAACAAATAAATAATCTTATTTTAAAACAGGAGATCTGGAGTAGACATTTTCCCGAAGAAGACACACAAATGAGCAACAGGTGTATGGAAGGCGCTCAGCCACACTCATCATCAGGGGAATGTAAACCAAAACAGCAGTGAGCTGTCACCTCACATTTATCTGGGTGGCTATTATCAAGAAGAGAAGAGATAATAAATGTGTAGTGAGACTGGTCTATTGTGAACAACATGGACTTTGGAGTCAGGAGGCGGAAGCTGTACCGCTTAGTCATCAAATCTCTAAGTTATCTTCCAGCTCTAAAATTAGGTTTAGAAAGAGTAAGTCTCTGAAAGAAAAGACCCAAGGCTGGCCTGGCACACAGGTGACACCATAGTGACCCGTCCAACCCATAGTGACCTAAGTCACACACCTTCATTTGGAGCCCACACAGAGCCTCAGAATCCTTATCTACTCAGCCTCTACAAAATCCTCAGCAGCAGCCCATGAGCTGAAGCCTGTTTGCCATCCCTGAAGGTGACTTATTAACAGAGGAGAAAATATTCCTTTCTACCTAGGCAGGGCAGGGCAGAGCCCAGGAGTAATAACTCCTCAGGTTAGAGCCGGCATATGCCATCCTTTGGATTCATGGGGGTCTTACGAATTTTAGCCTTAGAATTTCAGCAAACTTGATAAATCTATACATTGAGGTAGGATGTGGAAGCCTCTGATAACGTCTAGAGCAGGAATCTCTGATAGGCTATTGAAGGCTTGAGAATGTCATTTACCTTATTCACAAAAAAAGAACTTGAAATGGACTCATGACTTAAATGTAAGATCTGAAAAAGGGAAAAGATTTATAAAATGCCTAGAGGAAAACCTAAGGAAAGAGCTCCTTGATTTTGGTCTTGTCAATGACTTTTTGAATTTGCTACCCAATGTATTGGCCAAAAGAGCAACAATAAACAAATGGGACTAGCTCAAACTGAAAAACTTCTGCACAACTGAGAAAACCATCAATAAAATGAAAAGGCTCCCTATGGAATGAGAGAAACTATTTGCAAACCACATATCTGACGAGAGTCAGTATCTAAAATACATAAGGAATGCTTACAACTCAAGAGCAAACAAATAAATAATCTTATTTTAAAACAGGAGATCTGGAGTAGACATTTTCCCGAAGAAGACACACAAATGAGCAACAGGTGTATGGAAGGCGCTCAGCCACACTCATCATCAGGGGAATGTAAACCAAAACAGCAGTGAGCTGTCACCTCACATTTATCTGGGTGGCTATTATCAAGAAGAGAAGAGATAATAAATGTGTAGTGAGACTGGTCTATTGTGAACAACATGGACTTTGGAGTCAGGAGGCGGAAGCTGTACCGCTTAGTCATCAAATCTCTAAGTTATCTTCCAGCTCTAAAATTAGGTTTAGAAAGAGTAAGTCTCTGAAAGAAAAGACCCAAGGCTGGCCTGGCACACAGGTGACACCATAGTGACCCGTCCAACCCATAGTGACCTAAGTCACACACCTTCATTTGGAGCCCACACAGAGCCTCAGAATCCTTATCTACTCAGCCTCTACAAAATCCTCAGCAGCAGCCCATGAGCTGAAGCCTGTTTGCCATCCCTGAAGGTGACTTATTAACAGAGGAGAAAAATATTCCTTTCTACCTAGGCAGGGCAGGGCAGAGCCCAGGAGTAATAACTCCTCAGGTTAGAGCCGGCATATGCCATCCAACTTTGGAGGTCAAACCCCAGATCTGAGGCTGAGAGAGGAGCCATCAGAACAGTGGAGATGAGACACCCAGGTTTGTCTAGAATGGCCCCTGAAGTCAGGCACGCAGGCGCTTCTGTATTTACTTCTTAGAGAACCGGAGCTTTGTTTGTGATTCTGGTCATCCTTCATAAATTAAATTCTCTCCTGGGCCACCAAGTAAGGAAAGAAAATACTCGAATCCACACGCTGCATTTATTTGATTTTACAGAAAACTTCTAAAATTCAGTTTTCTATTATAAATGAGGCACATGTGGAATCCATATGCACAGTAGAGACAGATGGTGTATAGTCTCTCCCTGCATATGCACACAGAGGCTATGAATGTCTAAGATATACAAAGAGTCAAATGTTTGGAGAGCCTGTGTATATTACACACAGCTGAAAAATTCTTGCTTCGTCTCCTCTAGAGTGCTTCAAAGTGTGGTCCACTGCCCAGATCATCAGGACCTCCTGAGGTGTCTGTTCAATAGAGTCTCCCCACTCCAGACCTCTTGAATCAGTCCTTTCCCCGCACTTCTACTAAGACCGATTTGGGTCAGTGGTATATTACTGGTGGCAGGAAGCCTCTCTGAACTACAGATGTTATTCTGGTGCTGGGGACCAAGGTGTGTGTGTTTCTGGGCATGACTGTATTTCACAGACAAATGTAAATGCACTCTTAGAGTTATCAGTGGCTTTAATATTCTTTTTATCTCTCCCTTCATCTATCAGCTAGTCGTGGCTTTAATTACACCTGTGTTGCTTTTTTTTTTTTTTTTTCCATTAGGCCTTCCTTCTGGGTTTGTAGCACATTATGTTTAGCTCTGGTTAAACTTCTAGAATCATCCTTTATAGTGACCTAAGTCACACACCTTCATTTGGAGCCCACACAGAGCCTCAGAATCCTTATCTACTCAGCCTCTACAAAATCCTCAGCAGCAGCCCATGAGCTGAAGCCTGTTTGCCATCCCTGAAGGTGACTTATTAACAGAGGAAAAAAATATTCCTTTCTACCTAGGCAGGGCAGGGCAGAGCCCAGGAGTAATAACTCCTCAGGTTAGAGCCGGCATATGCCATCCAACTTTGGAGGTCAAACCCCAGATCTGAGGCTGAGAGGAGCCATCAGAACAGTGGAGATGAGACACCCAGGTTTGTCTAGAATGGCCCCTGAAGTCAGGCACGCAGGCGCTTCTGTATTTACTTCTTAGAGAACCGGAGCTTTGTTTGTGATTCTGGTCATCCTTCATAAATTAAATTCTCTCCTGGGCCACCAAGTAAGGAAAGAAAATACTCGAATCCACACGCTGCATTTATTTGATTTTACAGAAAACTTCTAAAATTCAGTTTTCTATTATAAATGAGGCACATGTGGAATCCATATGCACAGTAGAGACAGATGGTGTATAGTCTCTCCCTGCATATGCACACAGAGGCTATGAATGTCTAAGATATACAAAGAGTCAAATGTTTGGAGAGCCTGTGTATATTACACACAGCTGAAAAATTCTTGCTTCGTCTCCTCTAGAGTGCCTCAAAGTGTGGTCCACTGCCCAGATCATCAGGACCTCCTGAGGTGTCTGTTCAATAGAGTCTCCCCACTCCAGACCTCTTGAATCAGTCCTTTCCCCGCACTTCTACTAAGACCGATTTGGGTCAGTGGTATATTACTGGTGGCAGGAAGCCTCTCTGAACTACAGATGTTATTCTGGTGCTGGGGACCAAGGTGTGTGTGTTTCTGGGCATGACTGTATTTCACAGACAAATGTAAATGCACTCTTAGAGTTATCAGTGGCTTTAATATTCTTTTTATCTCTCCCTTCATCTATCAGCTAGTCGTGGCTTTAATTACACCTGTGTTGCTTTTTTTTTTTTTTTTTTCCATTAGGCCTTCCTTCTGGGTTTGTAGCACATTATGTTTAGCTCTGGTTAAACTTCTAGAATCATCCTTTATGACATCTGGACTTGCTTCTTCCCCCTGAATCATTACAGCCTCTTTGCAGTTTTCCTGCTGTGCCCTTGACACCATTTAAATGGTCTTGATTTCCTGAAATCCAGTAATTAAATGGGCGAGAATGAGCTACGGAGAAATGAACAACAGCCAGGCTGCATCTTTATATCTTTCTGTTTTTTCCTGGAGGCAGCCCACAAATTTAAGCTAATATGATTAAGAGGGAATACAGTGGATCTCTTAATCATTACAGAAAAGCAAGGCCCTTGAAGGAGTAAAGTATGGCACCTGTTTAGCTGCTTTAAAACCACTACCTAAAAGCTATAGATAAAAATTAACCTCCTCGACCACAAGCGACAGAACCCGAAGGAAGAATTTCAGAAGTTATCTGTACTAAAGGTCTCAATTCAGCCAGGGCTCTGAGTTTTTATTTGTAGATTCTAATCTTAGAATCTACAAATAGTACATGGTAAAGGACAGAGAGGTCAGAGAGCCTTCTAGCATCAGCCCAGGACCAAAGGACAGAAGACTGTGGACCTCTAAAGTCTTTCCCAGATCATCCTGCACAGACGAGGTGGGCCGTCAGCTCGCACATCAGACGGTCTTCAACCACAGGGTTCAACAAGCTAAGCCAAGCTCTTGAAAATAGCCTGTAGGGCAGAGAGGGTTTTCTTTTTTTCCCCCTCTCCTTGAGAGCTGATTTTCCCTTAGAGTAGGCGCCCTTTGTGCTGGACTTTGGGAAAAGAAGAGCTGTCGAAATTTTTGCCATGGGAAGAATCTTGCAGATTTTATTTCACTACACCTGTTACCTGCCACCTTCCAGTAAGAACTTATGGTAGCTCTTCTCTAGGATAGAGGAGTTAGAGATACAAGATAATGTGGGTCATGGGGCTGAGGGCATGCTACCCACCGTGGATGTGGAGTCTCTAGTTTCCCAGGAATGCCATAGAGAAAAGGGTGAAGATCTGCTGAGGCTCCAAGCCCTGCTTTGACTGTGTTGATGACAGATGTGGAATAGGGTCCAGGGGACCTCAACTGATACTGTAGAGATAAATAGGAGACCACAAGTCCCTTAAGAGGTGGAAATAAACTTTCTGAGCACTTTTCTTGGGCTGGTTGCTGGGTTAACAGTCTTTTAAGATGACTATTACTACTACCAATAATAAAGTGAAAATCTCTCAGTTGTGTCCAACTCTTTGAGACCGAGGACGAGCCATGGAATTCTCCAGGCAAGAATATCGGAGTGGGTTGGTATTCCCTCCTCCAGGGATCTTCCCAACCCTTGGATCAAACCCATGTCTCCTGCATTACACATCATCTACTGAAAACATGAAGCATGGAGAGTAGGTGTTAAGATCAGGGCCCTTTGGAATTCACTCCGATGACCTTGACTAAGAGATTTCATTCCCTAAACTTCATCTGTATAATAGCTACAAGTAGTTATATCATCTGGCATAATTACCACAAGAAGCCTGTGAGGTTATCTGTACTCAAGGTCTCAATTCAGCCAGGGCTCTGAGTTTTTATTTGTAGATTCTAATCTTAGAATCTACAAATAGTACATGGTAAAGGACAGAGAGGTCAGAGAGCCTTCTAGCATCAGCCCAGGACCAAAGGACAGAAGACTGTGGACCTCTAAAGTCTTTCCCAGATCATCCTGCACAGACGAGGTGGGCCGTCAGCTCGCACATCAGACGGTCTTCAACCACAGGGTTCAACAAGCTAAGCCAAGCTCTTGAAAATAGCCTGTAGGGCAGAGAGGGTTTTCTTTTTTTCCCCCTCTCCTTGAGAGCTGATTTTCCCTTAGAGTAGGCGCCCTTTGTGCTGGACTTTGGGAAAAGAAGAGCTGTCAAAATTTTTTGCCATGGGAAGAATCTTGCAGATTTTATTTCACTACACCTGTTACCTGCCACCTTCCAGTAAGAACTTATGGTAGCTCTTCTCTAGGATAGAGGAGTTAGAGATACAAGATAATGTGGGTCATGGGGCTGAGGGCATGCTACCCACCGTGGATGTGGAGTCTCTAGTTTCCCAGGAATGCCATAGAGAAAAGGGTGAAGATCTGCTGAGGCTCCAAGCCCTGCTTTGACTGTGTTGATGACAGATGTGGAATAGGGTCCAGGGGACCTCAACTGATACTGTAGAGATAAATAGGAGACCACAAGTCCCTTAAGAGGTGGAAATAAACTTTCTGAGCACTTTTCTTGGGCTGGTTGCTGGGTTAACAGTCTTTTAAGATGACTATTACTACTACCAATAATAAAGTGAAAATCTCTCAGTTGTGTCCAACTCTTTGAGACCCGAGGACGAGCCATGGAATTCTCCAGGCAAGAATATCGGAGTGGGTTGGTATTCCCTCCTCCAGGGGATCTTCCCAACCCTTGGATCAAACCCATGTCTCCTGCATTACACATCATCTACTGAAAACATGAAGCATGGAGAGTAGGTGTTAAGATCAGGGCCCTTTGGAATTCACTCCGATGACCTTGACTAAGAGATTTCATTCCCTAAACTTCATCTGTATAATAGCTACAAGTAGTTATATCATCTGGCATAATTACCACAAGAAGCCTGTGAGGTTCACACGATAATCTATTAAACAGAGGAATTTAGCGAATGAAGTCTCCTGGTCAAGGTCATCGGAGTGGATTCCCAAGGACCCTGACCTTAACACCTATTCTCCGTGCCTCATGTTCTCAGTAGATGATGGCATTTAAGACCCACAAAGCTCTGGATGGCAGGTGATATTACACATCATCCTATTTTAGAGATGAGTAAATGAAGGTCTAGAGAGCTTAGATAAAGTTCTGCCTGGAAGGACGCCTGGTTAAGTGATGACTCCAGGACTGGTGCCCAGATCTGCCTGGTGCTAAAGCCTGCCCCCTTAAGGCTGGGGAGGGCAAGCTTTAGGCAACAACAAACACTGGCAGAGACCCATGAGGGTCAGATCCCAGCACAGGGTGTCACCTCATGCTGGAGCTCATATCACCCAACCCTGGCTGCAGGTGGATAGGACTTCCATACTTTAATCTTACTATACATTTAGACCAAAGAGAATCGAGTGACAAAATGCATAGCTCAGACAATAATTAATAGTCTGAAACGCGAAGAAATCAGTGTGAACCAAAGTGGTTGGGTAAGGTCTCTTGGAAAATGCATAGAAATTATACAGTGGTATTTGGAGAAGCAAGGAATTATTTAAGATGCACTTTTTATTCAATGCCTCAAAATGTTTTCAATGTGCTGGACATGATGGGCAGGCTGAAAAAACAGGAAATGCATTTTCTAGGCTTAAATGGCTTTAGAGTCTGGCTGGTGCAATAGAACACAGAGGAAATGACAGTGGCAGGCTTACACAAAAAAATTCTCTCAGTTGTGTCCAACTCTTTGAGACGAGGCGAGCCATGGAATTCTCCAGGCAAGAATATCGGAGTGGGTTGGTATTCCCTCCTCCAGGGGATCTTCCCAACCCTTGGATCAAACCCATGTCTCCTGCATTACACATCATCTACTGAAAACATGAAGCATGGAGAGTAGGTGTTAAGATCAGGGCCCTTTGGAATTCACTCCGATGACCTTGACTAAGAGATTTCATTCCCTAAACTTCATCTGTATAATAGCTACAAGTAGTTATATCATCTGGCATAATTACCACAAGAAGCCTGTGAGGTTCACACGATAATCTATTAAACAGAGGAATTTAGCGAATGAAGTCTCCTGGTCAAGGTCATCGGAGTGGATTCCCAAGGACCCTGACCTTAACACCTATTCTCCGTGCCTCATGTTCTCAGTAGATGATGGCATTTAAGACCCACAAAGCTCTGGATGGCAGGTGATATTACACATCATCCTATTTTAGAGATGAGTAAATGAAGGTCTAGAGAGCTTAGATAAAGTTCTGCCTGGAAGGACGCCTGGTTAAGTGATGACTCCAGGACTGGTGCCCAGATCTGCCTGGTGCTAAAGCCTGCCCCCTTAAGGCTGGGGAGGGCAAGCTTTAGGCAACAACAAACACTGGCAGAGACCCATGAGGGTCAGATCCCAGCACAGGGTGTCACCTCATGCTGGAGCTCATATCACCCAACCCTGGCTGCAGGTGGATAGGACTTCCATACTTTAATCTTACTATACATTTAGACCAAAGAGAATCGAGTGACAAAATGCATAGCTCAGACAATAATTAATAGTCTGAAACGCGAAGAAATCAGTGTGAACCAAAGTGGTTGGGTAAGGTCTCTTGGAAAATGCATAGAAATTATACAGTGGTATTTGGAGAAGCAAGGAATTATTTAAGATGCACTTTTTTTATTCAATGCCTCAAAATGTTTTCAATGTGCTGGACATGATGGGCAGGCTGAAAAAACAGGAAATGCATTTTCTAGGCTTAAATGGCTTTAGAGTCTGGCTGGTGCAATAGAACACAGAGGAAATGACAGTGATCAATACCACCCAATATCCAATTAAGGTTAAATTATGTTCCATTATCTCCAAGTACTATAGAGCTTCAGAGGATGATAGATCGGCACGGGGAGGAAGGTTAAGAAAGCTTTCTGCAGGAGGTGGTCCAAAGCTGTGGCATGGAGGATGCAGGGGTCGGATGGAGGGTTTCACATCAGCAAAGGCACAGAATGAGGAGAGAACCCGGTGTGTGCATGGGCTGGTGCTTAGCGAAGCATTTGAAGCTGTTGGCTGGCCTTAGTAGCCTCTCCATATTTGGGAGCTGAAATAAACTGGGTGTCTCAGTGCAACCCAGATAATTTGAAATTGTTGCTTAATTGAGGTTGAGGTTGTTGCTTAATGTGTTAAAACTATTAAACTAGGGCTTCCCTGGTGGTCCAGTGGGTAAGGACACTGCCTTACAGTGCAAGGGGTGCCGGTTCGATCCCTGGCCTGGGAAGATCCCACGTGCTATGGAGCGGCTGGACCGATGTGTCCAATTACCGAGCCGGAGCTCTGGAGCGCATGCGCCCAGAGCTGATGGCTCTGCAACAACAGAGGCCACTGTGATGGGAGGCCCACACGGGCCAGAGAACAAAGATGGATGAAAACAGATAAATGAAAGACCAATAGAGGGCTTCCCCTGGTGGTCCAGAGGATAAGGACACCGCCTTGCAGTGCAAGGGGCGCCGGTTCGATCCCTGGCCTGGGAAGATCCCACGTGCTATGGAGCGGCTGGACTGATGTGTCCAATCACCGAGCCGGAGCTCTGGAGCGCATGCGCCCAGAGCTGATGGCTCTGCAACAACAGAGGCCACTGTGATGGGAGGCCCACACGGGCCAGAGAACAAAGATGGATGAAAACAGATAAATGAAAGACCAATAGAGGGCTTCCCCTGGTGGTCCAGAGGATAAGGACACCGCCTTGCAGTGCAAGGGGCGCCGGTTCGATCCCTGGCCTGGGAAGATCCCACGTGCTATGGAGCGGCTGGACTGATGTGTCCAATCACCGAGCCGGAGCTCTGGAGCGCATGCGCCCAGAGCTGGCGCTCTGAGACAACAGACGCCACCGCGATGGGAGGCCCACAGGAGCCAAAGAACAAAGACAGATGAAAATAGAGAAATGAAAGACCAATAGAAGTGGCCCGCCCGCTCCTCTCCCTCTCCAACCCGACCCCCGCCCAAAAATAAATAAATAAATAAATAAATCTTTAAAAAAAAAAAAAAAAGACCAATAGAAGTGACCCGCCCGCCCGCGTCCCTCCCCAACCACCCCCCTCCAGAAAAAACCTATTAAACCTGCACACAGTGGATCAAAGCAAGAGATTGGGAAGAAGTGGTCTCGGAGAGACAGCTTCCAGTCCTGCAGGACACAGTGACAACAAGGATTTAGAAATATTTCTCTGTATCTAGACTATGGGGATTTTCCTGGCGGACCCGTGGTTAAGACCCCATGTTTCCACTGCAGGGGATACAGGTTCAATCCCTGGTTGGGGAGCTAAGATCCAGCATGCCATGTGGCACAGCAAAATAAACAATTAACATAAAGAAAGGCCATGGCCATCAGAAAAGGGATAGTCGATCACAGAACTGAGACCATCGTGGGTGAGCATCACAGCATCATCCATGGAGAACGTGTCCCAGCCCAAGTGGTCCACTCTGACTGGCTGGTGTATTTCTCTCTCTCTTTTAAATTGAAATATAGTTGCTGTACAATATTATGTAAATTATAGGTGTTAAATATAACAATCCACAGTTTGAGTGCTCAGTTGTGTCTGACTCTTTGAGACCCACTGGATTGAAGCCCACCAGGCTCCTCTGTCCTTGGGATTCTCTAGGCAAGAATACTAGAGTGGGCTGCCATTTCCTCCTCCAGGGAATCTTCCTGATCCAAGGATCGAACCCGTGTCTCATGCGTCTCCTGCATTGTAGACAGTTTCTTTACCCGCTGAGCCATCAGGGAAGCCATACTCCATTTACAGTGACTATAAAATATTGGCGGGATTTCCCATGGTGTTGTATTTCCTATGTTTATTCACAGCAGCCTCTGTGAATATGGCTCAGGTGATTCCTTCCCTAAGAGAGGCCTCTGCTCTCCTCATACATGAAGTGGCCAAACCTCTGAAGCTGATAATCCAGCCCAGACTGCAACAAAATTGCCCCATAAGGCTGTTCTGTGGGGACCTGCTTGTCTCCCCAGGGCTGTCCCACGTTTCTCTGGTTGAATGACTCCAGGGGCATTATCTGCCACCCCTCTGCATAAATGGCCCTGGCCACCCTGTGTGACCCCATGTACACTTTAAGAAACACACCTGGAAGTTGGCCAGCATTTCTCAGAGCTGGAGAGCTAGGAGGGTGAGTTGGAGCCCCTTCCTGGGCCCCTGGGCTCCAGCAGCTGAGTGAGTGGCCTCAGGAACCACGTGTCAATGGGGGTGAATTCTCCCTCATCACCATCACGGGGATTCACGTGCTATCTGTAACAGAGCCTGGACTCTGGCAACTGTCAGAGAATCACCAGTGTCCCCAACCTTGCACATGAGAGAGATGAGATTATGGGACCAGCTCCTGCAGATACTTGAAAATTCCAGGCTGCCTTATCTGACCTGCCGTTGACCTGATTGTGGAGGACAGTCTTGTTTCCTTGGTGGTTAGTTTCCTGCCAGAAAAGGTCTGTGGTTTATAAATGACCGGCCAAACCTGCCGGGCAGAGCAGGGCTCCCGGCGTCAAGGTTGAGGGAGTAGCCCCAGGAATCCTGAACAGAGAGGGGGTCGGGCCTGACAGAGAGGAGGTAGCTCTAGAGTGCCCAGGGTCTTCCATGGAAGACAGACTCAGTGATGCCCATCTGCCTACCCGGTGGAAGAGGCACGCCCTTGTTAGATAGATGAGCGAGGGCAAGACCCCCTCTGTGAAAGGAAGCCAGGAGCCCTTTCAGGTCCGATCACCCAGCCTGATGTGTTAGGTGCCCGGGAACTCGAGGGGAAGAGAGCAGGGGGAAAAGTACCCCATGGTGTTAGTATTTCCTAATTGATTCGAACCCGTGTCTCATCGTCTCCTGCATTGTAGACAGTTTCTTTACCGCTGAGCCATCAGGAAGCCATACTCCATTTACAGTGACTATAAAATATTGGCGGGATTTCCCATGGTGTTGTATTTCCTATGTTTATTCACAGCAGCCTCTGTGAATATGGCTCAGGTGATTCCTTCCCTAAGAGAGGCCTCTGCTCTCCTCATACATGAAGTGGCCAAACCTCTGAAGCTGATAATCCAGCCCAGACTGCAACAAAATTGCCCCATAAGGCTGTTCTGTGGGGACCTGCTTGTCTCCCCAGGGCTGTCCCACGTTTCTCTGGTTGAATGACTCCAGGGGCATTATCTGCCACCCCTCTGCATAAATGGCCCTGGCCACCCTGTGTGACCCCATGTACACTTTAAGAAACACACCTGGAAGTTGGCCAGCATTTCTCAGAGCTGGAGAGCTAGGAGGGTGAGTTGGAGCCCCTTCCTGGGCCCCTGGGCTCCAGCAGCTGAGTGAGTGGCCTCAGGAACCACGTGTCAATGGGGGTGAATTCTCCCTCATCACCATCACGGGGATTCACGTGCTATCTGTAACAGAGCCTGGACTCTGGCAACTGTCAGAGAATCACCAGTGTCCCCAACCTTGCACATGAGAGAGATGAGATTATGGGACCAGCTCCTGCAGATACTTGAAAATTCCAGGCTGCCTTATCTGACCTGCCGTTGACCTGATTGTGGAGGACAGTCTTGTTTCCTTGGTGGTTAGTTTCCTGCCAGAAAAGGTCTGTGGTTTATAAATGACCGGCCAAACCTGCCGGGCAGAGCAGGGCTCCCGGCGTCAAGGTTGAGGGAGTAGCCCCAGGAATCCTGAACAGAGAGGGGGTCGGGCCTGACAGAGAGGAGGTAGCTCTAGAGTGCCCAGGGTCTTCCATGGAAGACAGACTCAGTGATGCCCATCTGCCTACCCGGTGGAAGAGGCACGCCCTTGTTAGATAGATGAGCGAGGGCAAGACCCCCTCTGTGAAAGGAAGCCAGGAGCCCTTTCAGGTCCGATCACCCAGCCTGATGTGTTAGGTGCCCGGGAACTCGAGGGGAAGAGAGCAGGGGGTGGGGCCTCTGAAACTGGAGGCGGAAATGTAAGCTATGTACAGGTGTGTGGCATGCACATACATCGGATCAGAGTAAGAGTTAGAATACAGTAAGGTCTGAATGCTGAAGCTGTTTGGGAATTAGAGACTCACACATAGTATCTGTCTTCTCCCATTGAATTCAAAATCCAGAGAAAGAAAGATACAGGCAGTCAACAGCTGGGGATGCACATGATTGCAAACAAGCTGGCTAGTGAGTGTGGTTGGGGTTGCTAACATTTGACCTCTGAAAGGCTCGCATGAACCACAGCTCGGCAGGCCTTCCCAAGGGAGCTGAGGCCTCCGCCTGCAGGGAGCACAGGAGGATGGGCACTGCCCACAGGCAAAGCTGGAACTTGGAGGAACCAGGAAGAACTGAACTACACAGACTCAGGTACGCCTCCGGATGCCAGACCAAATGATCGACGTCCTTTTCAGACTGAGTGGGTGGATGGTGCCTCAGGTGTATATGTGCTAAGTTGCTTCAGTCATGTCCGACTCTATGACCCCATGGACCGTAGCCTGCCAGGCTCCCCTGTCCATGAGATTCCCTAGGAATGAATACTGAAATGGGTTGTCATGCCCTCCACCAGGGTATCTTCCCAATCCAGGGACTGAACCCAAGTCCCTTACATGTCCTGCATTGGCCAGTGTGTTCTTTACCACTAGGGCCATCTGGGAGGCTCAGAGGTGACCTTCAAAGAAGTTCCTCTTCATGGAAGCACAAATTCAGGAGAAAAAGTCCCCACTCCTTAGCAAGTTCTCTGTCATCATAAAGCAACAGCTAATGATATTACAGTCACTGCACTGTAAGGTTTCCCTGAACTGAGCGGAAAGAGGCCTCTGAGTGTCCCATAGACTTCCAAGACATGCCTTTTGCTTCTGCAGACATTATCCTCAGTTCCCCAGGCCCGGAGAGGCCGGTGCAGCGTGGGTAATGGGATCAGAAGAGTGTCTCCACGGGTGAAAGGGGGACCCCTGAAACTTCCCTGTACCTCCTGTGCTTCTTTTTTTTTTTCCCCCTTTGGCCACTTCTATTGGTCTTTCATTTATTTATTTTCGTCCATCTTTCTTCTTTGGCCTGTGTGGGCCACTGGCTCTGGGCGCATGTGCTCCAGAGCTCCAGTTGGGTAGTTGCATGCATACGTCCAGCCGCTCCATGGCATGTGGGATCTTCCCAGGCCAGGGGTCGAACCAGCGGCCCTCGCACTGCAAAGTGGTGTCCTTACCCACTGGACCATCAGGGAAAACCCCTCCTGTGCTTCTTGAATGTTCCTCCAGCAGGAACATCCTCTCCTGGAGCACAGGGCGCATGCTCAGTCCTTCCCGACTTCACCGTGTTCCGCTGCAGTTTGCAGTCACCGAGGGTCTGGCGATTGGGTTCCCATCCACCCGTGTGACGGAAAACAGGCAGATCTAGACAGTAACGATCACTGATCTTACCAACCCTGATCTTATAATCATCAAATCCCACAGATAGAAGTTCACCTTGTTCACTCCCTACCCCCAACTTCCTCTCCTAAGAAAATGCATTAAAGACGTGGTGTGGAGGGTGATGCCACAAGTGAAGAGGCCTGAAAGGTATTTCCACTGAAAAGATAAGTCCTGAGGATGTAATGCACAGCTTGGTGTCTGTAGTTAACAACACCATCCTGTGTATTTGACAGTTGCTAAGAGAGTGAACCTTAATAGTTCTCATCACAAGAAAATATTGTTAGCTATGTGAGGTGAGGGATGTTAACAAGGCTTACTCTGATCATCATTTTTTAATATATACATATATCAAGTCAGTTTGTTGTACACCTAGAATTAATGCAGTGTTATACCTCAATTACTCCTTAGCAAGTTCTCTGTCATCATAAAGCAACAGCTAATGATATTACAGTCACTGCACTGTAAGGTTTCCCTGAACTGAGCGGAAAGAGGCCTCTGAGTGTCCCATAGACTTCCAAGACATGCCTTTTGCTTCTGCAGACATTATCCTCAGTTCCCCAGGCCCGGAGAGGCCGGTGCAGCGTGGGTAATGGGATCAGAAGAGTGTCTCCACGGGTGAAAGGGGGACCCCTGAAACTTCCCTGTACCTCCTGTGCTTCTTTTTTTTTTTCCCCCTTTGGCCACTTCTATTGGTCTTTCATTTATTTATTTTCGTCCATCTTTCTTCTTTGGCCTGTGTGGGCCACTGGCTCTGGGCGCATGTGCTCCAGAGCTCCAGTTGGGTAGTTGCATGCATACGTCCAGCCGCTCCATGGCATGTGGGATCTTCCCAGGCCAGGGGTCGAACCAGCGGCCCTCGCACTGCAAAGTGGTGTCCTTACCCACTGGACCATCAGGGAAAACCCCTCCTGTGCTTCTTGAATGTTCCTCCAGCAGGAACATCCTCTCCTGGAGCACAGGGCGCATGCTCAGTCCTTCCCGACTTCACCGTGTTCCGCTGCAGTTTGCAGTCACCGAGGGTCTGGCGATTGGGTTCCCATCCACCCGTGTGACGGAAAACAGGCAGATCTAGACAGTAACGATCACTGATCTTACCAACCCTGATCTTATAATCATCAAATCCCACAGATAGAAGTTCACCTTGTTCACTCCCTACCCCCAACTTCCTCTCCTAAGAAAATGCATTAAAGACGTGGTGTGGAGGGTGATGCCACAAGTGAAGAGGCCTGAAAGGTATTTCCACTGAAAAGATAAGTCCTGAGGATGTAATGCACAGCTTGGTGTCTGTAGTTAACAACACCATCCTGTGTATTTGACAGTTGCTAAGAGAGTGAACCTTAATAGTTCTCATCACAAGAAAATATTGTTAGCTATGTGAGGTGAGGGATGTTAACAAGGCTTACTCTGATCATCATTTTTTAATATATACATATATCAAGTCAGTTTGTTGTACACCTAGAATTAATGCAGTGTTATACCTCAATTATATTCTAATTAAACTAGATGAAATACTTTTAAAAATGTCCTCATCAATCCCTTTTAGATAGGTATCTGCATCTATTTGTCAGAACCTCTCCTTTAGGAAATGTACTAAACTCTGTGTTAGGGTTTGGATCCCAATCTGAATTACTTTGTAGCAAGATTATATTGAATTTCATGTTAAGCTTAACTGATGCCTTGCTCCTTCTTTTAAAAGGCTGGTGATATTACAGATCTTACTAAAACCTACTGAAGGAGTCTGGGCTCTTTTTGAAGAGCCCCTTCAGTGGGGTTCACCTGAGACAAGCCTAGGCTGATGGAATGGGGTGAATATTTAGACGGTAGTCAGGGCTGCCACGGGAAGCGGGTCCAAAACATGAAGGAGCTGCTCCAGGAGCTAAGCCATGAATGAGAGGAGAAGTGATCAGAGTCAGGAAGGGCTTCTTATTAGGGTCCAGTCAGGAAGAGAAGACAGTCAGGGATGTTAGGGACCAAAGATGACTCAAACACCAGTGGGTGACAGGCCACTGGGTGTCCCCTGCATTGTCACGGGGAGTCTTCGCCACTGTGTCACCAGGGTAAGCCCCAAGACCTTATGTATATTTAAGACATTAATTACTTCTTTTATGTACAAAAAATGGCAGCAAAATATTTAATGAGGCAGAGCACCTGGGACAGGCATCCTAGAATGGAAACTAGGGCTATTGGCATCCAAAGTCCCAATGGAAATTCGATCACTGATCTTACCAACCCTGATCTTATAATCATCAAATCCCACAGATAGAAGTTCACCTTGTTCACTCCCTACCCCCAACTTCCTCTCCTAAGAAAATGCATTAAAGACGTGGTGTGGAGGGTGATGCCACAAGTGAAGAGGCCTGAAAGGTATTTCCACTGAAAAGATAAGTCCTGAGGATGTAATGCACAGCTTGGTGTCTGTAGTTAACAACACCATCCTGTGTATTTGACAGTTGCTAAGAGAGTGAACCTTAATAGTTCTCATCACAAGAAAATATTGTTAGCTATGTGAGGTGAGGGATGTTAACAAGGCTTACTCTGATCATCATTTTTTAATATATACATATATCAAGTCAGTTTGTTGTACACCTAGAATTAATGCAGTGTTATACCTCAATTATATTCTAATTAAACTAGATGAAATACTTTTAAAAATGTCCTCATCAATCCCTTTTAGATAGGTATCTGCATCTATTTGTCAGAACCTCTCCTTTAGGAAATGTACTAAACTCTGTGTTAGGGTTTGGATCCCAATCTGAATTACTTTGTACCAAGATTATATTGAATTTCATGTTAAGCTTAACTGATGCCTTGCTCCTTCTTTTAAAAGGCTGGTGATATTACAGATCTTACTAAAACCTACTGAAGGAGTCTGGGCTCTTTTTGAAGAGCCCCTTCAGTGGGGTTCACCTGAGACAAGCCTAGGCTGATGGAATGGGGTGAATATTTAGACGGTAGTCAGGGCTGCCACGGAAGCGGGTCCAAAACATGAAGGAGCTGCTCCAGGAGCTAAGCCATGAATGAGAGGAGAAGTGATCAGAGTCAGGAAGGGCTTCTTATTAGGGTCCAGTCAGGAAGAGAAGACAGTCAGGGATGTTAGGGACCAAAGATGACTCAAACACCAGTGGGTGACAGGCCACTGGGTGTCCCCTGCATTGTCACGGGGAGTCTTCGCCACTGTGTCACCAGGGTAAGCCCCAAGACCTTATGTATATTTAAGACATTAATTACTTCTTTTATGTACAAAAAATGGCAGCAAAATATTTAATGAGGCAGAGCACCTGGGACAGGCATCCTAGAATGGAAACTAGGGCTATTGGCATCCAAGTTATGGAATGGTCCCTGAAATTGGTTTTAATCTTAGTCTACAGCCTTCACGGTGGACCCCATGGTCGTGGTCATGAAGATTGGGAAGCTCTGTCTGTGACGTTCCCCCCGGCTCTGAGACAATGCTGCTCTCAACCTGATATGAGCAGATGAGGTCCGTCGTGCCCTTTTGTGTGGCTTTGGAGGGTGTGTAGGATATACAAGAGAATGTGGCTTTAGGAAATGATGCTATGACTCTCGTTTATGTTTGGACCCCTGAGACTTAAGCATTAGCCAGAGTAAAATAAACGTATAAGTGGAAACTCTATCCGTGAGTTTCCTTCTGACCACTGTTTCCATCTCTTTCTCTTTGCCTCTTAACATTGTTGAAACATCCGTTTGAGCTGGAAAACAAGTCTGTTTGTCCATGAAATTCAGTTTGGATAGGAGGGTGTTCATAAATCCTCTGAATCCAGTCTTCTGGAATGTTACCAGATAGAAATCAAATACTCATTCTCCTGCCTGGTTTTCCACGTCAGCAGTATCCTCCTTGCTCTCAGCCTGCGTGTGACATTTGGGTGGGAGGTTATCACAGTATAAGGACTGTGTGAGTGCTCAAGCCTTATCTAATCAGGTTTTCTTGACACTTGTTTTATTGTGTTCAAATCTCACTGGCTTATCAAGTGACTGGACTATTTAGTGAGCTGTAAGAAAAGGGACCTTCCCTACATAGCCTTGCCCTTGTCTTAAACCCATTCTCTTGCAGGTTTGAGGAGTTCTACCTCAGGGCTGTGACTGATCACTGACTTTGGAAACCTGAGCTCTGTTTCTCTCTCTAAGTTTTTAAGAAACAGGGATGAGTCGGGTAGGTGTTTGGACAAGAGGATTCTTAAGATCCCTTCCAATTCTTGGCGTTGTGGACTCTAAAATCTGGTTGCCACAGCATTCAATACAATTCCTCTCTGCTCCCTATAAAATAGGATTCAAGAAATATCTTTGGAACATATGAATGAGTAAAAAGAATCAATGGGTGAATAAATTACATTCTTTATGTACAAAAATGGCAGCAAAATTTAATGAGGCAGAGCACCTGGGACAGGCATCCTAGAATGGAAACTAGGGCTATTGGCATCCAAGTTATGGAATGGTCCCTGAAATTGGTTTTAATCTTAGTCTACAGCCTTCACGGTGGACCCCATGGTCGTGGTCATGAAGATTGGGAAGCTCTGTCTGTGACGTTCCCCCCGGCTCTGAGACAATGCTGCTCTCAACCTGATATGAGCAGATGAGGTCCGTCGTGCCCTTTTGTGTGGCTTTGGGGGTGTGTAGGATATACAAGAGAATGTGGCTTTAGGAAATGATGCTATGACTCTCGTTTATGTTTGGACCCCTGAGACTTAAGCATTAGCCAGAGTAAAATAAACGTATAAGTGGAAACTCTATCCGTGAGTTTCCTTCTGACCACTGTTTCCATCTCTTTCTCTTTGCCTCTTAACATTGTTGAAACATCCGTTTGAGCTGGAAAACAAGTCTGTTTGTCCATGAAATTCAGTTTGGATAGGAGGGTGTTCATAAATCCTCTGAATCCAGTCTTCTGGAATGTTACCAGATAGAAATCAAATACTCATTCTCCTGCCTGGTTTTCCACGTCAGCAGTATCCTCCTTGCTCTCAGCCTGCGTGTGACATTTGGGTGGGAGGTTATCACAGTATAAGGACTGTGTGAGTGCTCAAGCCTTATCTAATCAGGTTTTCTTGACACTTGTTTTATTGTGTTCAAATCTCACTGGCTTATCAAGTGACTGGACTATTTAGTGAGCTGTAAGAAAAGGGACCTTCCCTACATAGCCTTGCCCTTGTCTTAAACCCATTCTCTTGCAGGTTTGAGGAGTTCTACCTCAGGGCTGTGACTGATCACTGACTTTGGAAACCTGAGCTCTGTTTCTCTCTCTAAGTTTTTAAGAAACAGGGATGAGTCGGGTAGGTGTTTGGACAAGAGGATTCTTAAGATCCCTTCCAATTCTTGGCGTTGTGGACTCTAAAATCTGGTTGCCACAGCATTCAATACAATTCCTCTCTGCTCCCTATAAAATAGGATTCAAGAAATATCTTTGGAACATATGAATGAGTAAAAAGAATCAATGGGTGAATAAATGAACAGATGGACAGAATTATCAAAAGTCTATGGTCAGGGATAGGGGCCAGGGATATACATATGACTAATCTGGGATTATACATATCTGTTAACAATAAAACACTGTAAAAGTAAAAAGTAAAATAAAAAAATATATATACCAAAAAAATATGACTATGGTCCCAAGCCACTCTCCCAATTCCTCCCTGGAAAGTCATTTTGCTTTGATGAAATAGATAAAAACTTTCACAGAAGAAATCCCAGTGCCAGGTATACCCCCTGATACACCACAGTTCCAGGGGTAGACAAGCAACTTTATCTACTCTGGAGTTTCTCACCATGTGGAGATAAAACCGATACACTTCAAAGTAAAGACAGTTACCACTTCCACCCATTAGGTGGCTATTATTTTTTTTAAAAAAGGAAAGTAAGCAATGTTGGTGAGGATGTAGAAAAATTAGAATCCTCATACATTGCTAGTGGGAATAGAAAATGATGCAGGTGCTGTAAAAACCAGTTCACTAGTTTCTCAAAAAGTTAAATGTAGAATTACCATATGATCCAGCAATTCTACTACAAGACCTATTCCCAAAAGAACTGATACCAGGAACTCAAACAGAAACTGGTACTTGAATGTTCAGAGCAACATTATTCACAATTGTCAAAAGCTGGAAACAACAATTGACAGATGAATACACAAACAAATTGTGGTCTCTCTGTACAATGGCGTATTATTATTTTCTTGAACAGAAAAAAAATTCTGACATGTGCTACAATATGAATGAACTGTTGAGGACATTATGCTAAGTGAAATAAGTCAAACATGAAAGGACAAATATTGTATGATTCCATTTATACGAGGTAGGTAGAAAAAGCAAATTCACAGAGACAAAAAGTGGACTAGAGGTTACCAGGGGCATAGGAGAGGAGAGAATGGGGAGATACTATTTAGTGGGTACAAGGCCTCAGTCTGGGATGATGAAATTGTTCTGGAAATGGATAGAGGGTGGTGGTTGTATAACACTGTGAATGTATTTATTAATAATATCCCTGAATTATACACTTAAAAAATGGTTACAATTGTAAATTTTATACGTGTGTATTTTAGTGCACCAAAAAATAGCAAAAACAAACACAATGAAATGCAGATGTGAAAGACAAGAAGTAGAAGAAGGCGATCAGGTAAATCCTGCCTCAAAATCGTGCTAACTACAGAAGCTAGCATCTCATAGTGCTTACAGCTTGATGCTCTCATGTCAGTCACAATCTCAATCCTTGCAACGTCCCTGTAGGATTATCCCATTTCATGGATAGAGAAACTGAGGCTCAGAGATGTTGACTCATCAAACAGCATATCATCAGCCAGTAGCAGAGCTGTGCTTTGAACACCTGTCTTCACATTTGAAACGCTGTGCCTCTCCTCCTTCATCCACACTGGCCTGTCTAATGTGGTCTCCATGCAGCTTGCAGAAAGGCAGTCCACACGCAGGGCCAGCTAGTAAGGCTGACGAGGCAGTAAGGGGCGCTGATCCCGAGGCCAGCGGCCTGGCCTGCCATCTCCTCTGGCCCCACTCTCACCTCCCCCACGGAGAGAAGAAAGGTCACAAAGCTTACAGCTGGGTGGATAGCCCTGAAATGCATTTGCTTTGATTATATATAGAGACCATCCCTTCTGTAAAGCTTATGTGTTCAGGGATCTCTTCAAGGCATTGACATCAAGTTCTAATCAGCATCCAGCCCTTCTCCTTACAGACTCAGGCCATCTTTCAAAAAATCGTTTCTATCCTTTGACATTTGAATCCTGCATCCCTGGCATGAAATCAAATGTCAGGAGGCCTTTCCCCCGACCTGGTGAAATTCATGCATATCATTTGCACTTTGTATGTGAGGTTAATCTCTTTGGGGCCCAATTTAGCACAGAGAGAGCCATGCATCTCCTGGTTTTATGGATGCAGAAGTTACTCCATCAAACTATCCGCTGCCTTTTTCTGAGCAAAGCGATCCATCTGTGTAATTAATGGAGCCCACTCTCCTGCCAAAACCCCGAGGTTCAGTCTGTCTATTGCTATCCATAGCAGTTTGAAGGATGGCAAAGATGGCCCCTCAATTCTGATTTTCACCCCTAAGCCATTCACCCGTGGAGTTCCCATTGTTTTTGGCTTTCCTGCAGCGGGCTGTTAATTAAACTCCCCAAATTGTTATTTACAGACAGTGGCTGCCTCAGGGCAAGCCATGCACAGCCTGTCAACTGTCCATCTGTCTCTGATTTCCCAGGCTCTGTCTCTGGAACAGTGAGCCCTGCGATCCCAGGCCTGGCAGTGTGCTCACCCAAACACCCGCCCACGGCAGCTGGGCAGAGGCAGTGCTGCCTAGTGGTTAGGCATATGGGCTCCGACGAAACTGCTGGGGTCCAGGTTCCACTATGAACAAGTTCCTCACCGCAGAGCGAGCCTCTGAACCTCAATACCTCATCTCAGGACCTCAGTTTCCTCATCTATAAAATGGAGATGGTAACTGTATCTGTGTGTATGTGGGCTCCATCGTGTCTGACTCTTTGCAATCACATGGGCTACAGCCCTCCAGGCTCACATGTCCATGGGATTTCCTGGGCAGAATACTGAAGTGGGTTGCCATTTCCGTCTCCATAGGGTCTTTCCGACCCAGAAAGCAAACCCAATTCTCCTGCATTGCAGGCAAATTCTTTACTGGCTGAGCCATCAAGAAAGCCTAATAATGGTATACCCACATCTTAAGTGGTTGAGATTAAATATCCTCTAACATGTAAATTACTTAAAATAGCGGAAGAAGAGTAAAACCTCAGTAGAGGCTAATTCCTACCATGCTTGGTCTTATTACCACAGGCCTAGATTTACAGAGGAATTCACCAAAATTCCAGCCTCCAAAGATTTCCTGGGGCTTCCCTGGTGGTCCAGTGGGTAAGGACACCGCTTTGCAGTGCAAGGGGTGCTGGTTCTATCTCTGACCTGGGAAGATCCCACGGTGCCAGCTGAGCGGCGGGGGCCCAATTTAGCACAGAGAGCCATGCATCTCCTGGTTTTATGGATGCAGAAGTTACTCCATCAAACTATCCGCTGCCTTTTCTGAGCAAAGCGATCCATCTGTGTAATTAATGGAGCCCACTCTCCTGCCAAAACCCCGAGGTTCAGTCTGTCTATTGCTATCCATAGCAGTTTGAAGGATGGCAAAGATGGCCCCTCAATTCTGATTTTCACCCTAAGCCATTCACCCGTGGAGTTCCCATTGTTTTTGGCTTTCCTGCAGCGGGCTGTTAATTAAACTCCCCAAATTGTTATTTACAGACAGTGGCTGCCTCAGGGCAAGCCATGCACAGCCTGTCAACTGTCCATCTGTCTCTGATTTCCCAGGCTCTGTCTCTGGAACAGTGAGCCCTGCGATCCCAGGCCTGGCAGTGTGCTCACCCAAACACCCGCCCACGGCAGCTGGGCAGAGGCAGTGCTGCCTAGTGGTTAGGCATATGGGCTCCGACGAAACTGCTGGGGTCCAGGTTCCACTATGAACAAGTTCCTCACCGCAGAGCGAGCCTCTGAACCTCAATACCTCATCTCAGGACCTCAGTTTCCTCATCTATAAAATGGAGATGGTAACTGTATCTGTGTGTATGTGGGCTCCATCGTGTCTGACTCTTTGCAATCACATGGGCTACAGCCCTCCAGGCTCACATGTCCATGGGATTTCCTGGGCAGAATACTGAAGTGGGTTGCCATTTCCGTCTCCATAGGGTCTTTCCGACCCAGAAAGCAAACCCAATTCTCCTGCATTGCAGGCAAATTCTTTACTGGCTGAGCCATCAAGAAAGCCTAATAATGGTATACCCACATCTTAAGTGGTTGAGATTAAATATCCTCTAACATGTAAATTACTTAAAATAGCGGAAGAAGAGTAAAACCTCAGTAGAGGCTAATTCCTACCATGCTTGGTCTTATTACCACAGGCCTAGATTTACAGAGGAATTCACCAAAATTCCAGCCTCCAAAGATTTCCTGGGGCTTCCCTGGTGGTCCAGTGGGTAAGGACACCGCTTTGCAGTGCAAGGGGTGCTGGTTCTATCTCTGACCTGGGAAGATCCCACGTGCCGCGGAGCGGCTGGACCGATGTGTCCAATTACCAAGCCGGAGCTCTGAAGCGCATGCGCCCAGAGCCGGTGCTCTGCGACAACTGGGGCCACTGCGATGGGCGGCCCATATGGGCCAAAGAACAAAGATGGATGAAAATAGACAAATGAAAGACCAATAGAAGTGGCCCACCTGATCCCCTCCCTCCCAACCCCACCCCCACCAAAATAAGTAAATAAATAAATCTTTAAAAAAAAAAAAAAAAAGATTTCCTGGCTGTACCTTGTCAACACCCTGAATTTCAGGACTCATGTGCAGCCATGTTGAGTGGCAGCACTTGGCCATCCCCAAATCCTCTGTCAACCCTTGTAAGCTGCTGCAACTTGAAAGTCGGGCCCCTTGTGGGAACTCCGCAGGCAGGAGGCAGGAGAAGGGCCTCCGTCCTCAGGAGGGAGAGTGCTGGCAAGACTTTTCAAGAGCTGCTCTTTTCAGGACACTTGGAATCCCAAAAGAAGGCCAGAGTGCCAAGTTCACATTAGGGCATAGCAAATCATCAGGGAGACTTATCTGGACCCCCAAAATGACAGCTTTGGAATAGTGAGGAGTTAACAACTTGGGATTCCCCAGGGAGAGAAATTTCCAGAGATATATCACAATATTCTTCACAGAGGAACTTTGCTGAAGGCAATACAAATACCAGGGCCTCCAGTTTAAGAAAACCCAGTTAAAAAACCAAACCAAACCAAACCAACCTTGGACTTTGGAAGTGGATTTAAGAGTATACTGAATACAAATCTTTAAAGACATTTTCCATTTACAGTCATGGCAAACTACTGGTTCTATTTCCTCAGGTTGTGCAATGTATCCTTGAGCCTGTCTTACATTCAGTAGTTTGCACCTCCCTGTCCCACACCCCTACACTGCCTCCCACACTGGTAACCACTAGGTTGTTCTCTGTATCTGTGTCCACTTCTTTTCTGTTACATGTACTTCCTTTGTTATATTTTTTAGATGCCATACATAAGTGGTATCAAACAGAGTCTGTCTTTCTCTGACTTATTGTACAACATGGCAAATATAGCTATTTTGTGATAACTGCAAACGGAAAGTAACCTTTGAAAATTATATGCAAAATTTAAAGTTATTTTTAAAAAGTCCAGGTCTCAGGAAGGCCTCTCTGACCTGGTCTCGTTGACCTTGAGTGAATCACGTCACCCATCTGAGCTTCACATTTCCCTTTAGATTTGCAAGATGCCTTTCTGCTCTCCCCTGAATTCTAGCAGCATCCATTTGCATCCTGAAGGGTTTCTTGATTTATTCATCAATGCCCTGTTATCCTAAAGTATGTTCAGCATCACTTCTTAAGATGTTCATGGCTCATCTGAGAAGCAGGTGCAGGGAGGACAGGAGTAAGCGAGGCACTTTTTGTTCAATCACCTAGAGCTTCGGATTTTCAGATACTGCGGGGGGGAGGGGCAGCTTTATTTTGTAATAAGGACACGTTTGATACTGGCTATCATCACATGACTAAAGCTGGGAAGCCCTGTGAAGGGGACTCTTTAGGCGGCACCCATGACCTCCTCTTGCACAGGAATTGTTGATATGAAAATCAGCTGTTTCTGATACTGCAGCAAGTTCACATTAGGGCATTTCAGGAGACTTATCTGGACCCCCAAAATGACAGCTTTGGAATAGTGAGGAGTTAACAACTTGGGATTCCCCAGGGAGAGAAATTTCCAGAGATATATCACAATATTCTTCACAGAGGAACTTTGCTGAAGGCAATACAAATACCAGGGCCTCCAGTTTAAGAAAACCCAGTTAAAAAACCAAACCAAACCAAACCAACCTTGGACTTTGGAAGTGGATTTAAGAGTATACTGAATACAAATCTTTAAAGACATTTTCCATTTACAGTCATGGCAAACTACTGGTTCTATTTCCTCAGGTTGTGCAATGTATCCTTGAGCCTGTCTTACATTCAGTAGTTTGCACCTCCCTGTCCCACACCCCTACACTGCCTCCCACACTGGTAACCACTAGGTTGTTCTCTGTATCTGTGTCCACTTCTTTTCTGTTACATGTACTTCCTTTGTTATATTTTTTAGATGCCATACATAAGTGGTATCAAACAGAGTCTGTCTTTCTCTGACTTATTGTACAACATGGCAAATATAGCTATTTTGTGATAACTGCAAACGGAAAGTAACCTTTGAAAATTATATGCAAAATTTAAAGTTATTTTTAAAAAGTCCAGGTCTCAGGAAGGCCTCTCTGACCTGGTCTCGTTGACCTTGAGTGAATCACGTCACCCATCTGAGCTTCACATTTCCCTTTAGATTTGCAAGATGCCTTTCTGCTCTCCCCTGAATTCTAGCAGCATCCATTTGCATCCTGAAGGGTTTCTTGATTTATTCATCAATGCCCTGTTATCCTAAAGTATGTTCAGCATCACTTCTTAAGATGTTCATGGCTCATCTGAGAAGCAGGTGCAGGGAGGACAGGAGTAAGCGAGGCACTTTTTGTTCAATCACCTAGAGCTTCGGATTTTCAGATACTGCGGGGGGGAGGGGCAGCTTTATTTTGTAATAAGGACACGTTTGATACTGGCTATCATCACATGACTAAAGCTGGGAAGCCCTGTGAAGGGGACTCTTTAGGCGGCACCCATGACCTCCTCTTGCACAGGAATTGTTGATATGAAAATCATGTTTCTGATACTGCTAGCAAATCAGCCCTTGTGTCTGTCAGTTTTTTCAAAAGCCCCTGCTGATGGAAGCTCGGCTCCTGCTTGCTAACGAGGGTCTGAAAGTGGTTTGAAATAACTTGAACACAGATTTCAAGATGTTCTGCCTTTTAGGAATACCCAGCAGATAGTAAATATCATGAAAATTAATTGTGCCAAACAGATTCCCACAATTTAAACTGAATTGTCAGAAAAGCATAATAAAAGATTGAAATTATGTCTCGCACAAGGAATAAATTTAACCTGATTGTTTCACTCAAAATTAAATTAAAGGCTGGATGTACTTACTTTTTAATATGTTT
Source organism: Tragulus kanchil (assembly GCA_022376925.1). Classification (NCBI taxonomy): domain Eukaryota; kingdom Metazoa; phylum Chordata; class Mammalia; order Artiodactyla; family Tragulidae; genus Tragulus; species Tragulus kanchil. The sequence continues at coordinate 24,425,094 of JAIOJX010000028.1, forward strand.
TACATTGTTATATGACTTCCTTTAGAGTCATTTCTGTCTAAGCAATATTTCTCTAAAGCAGGTCATGTAAATTTTCTCTCTCTAGTGTCTTTTACATCACCAAAGCTGGCCATGTATCTTCCATATAACTCACAATGACAGTTGAGGCATGCACGTATTTCTAACCTCTGCTCTATCTTTGATTCACGTGGAGAAAAATCGATTTCTACACTATGCCACCCTAATTTTGGATGGCTCTACTGACCACAATAGCAAATGCTAAAGAGACTGATTCTCACTTCCCTGGTCCAATACTCTAGAGGAGAATGACCAGAGAACACAGAGGACGGGGTCTCTTGTGTCTTTGTTTGCGAGGACTGTCACGAGCCTTCAGACCTCCTCTTCCGCCCAGTTCTCCCTCACAATCTTCACCCTCTGCTCTCCCCAGCCTTTCAGACCCCAGGGGCCCTGCACACCCCGAGCTCTTACTCACCTGCTTGCTTCTCAGGCCCCACCCACACTCACCTGTCTTGAAGTGCTGAATTTGTGGACAGGGTGCCCCCACCATAGGTACTCCGTCTTCAAGCCTAGAGGCTCAGCTTCCCTCTCAGTCCTTGGGCCTGTCTTCTGCCAGATGTTCCCTGTGTCTGCCATGTCCATGCACTCCACTCCTTTCTGAGGATGGCAACAGGGATCCCCCGGGGCCTGTAGCACCTTCTATTCATGATGAATGATGACCAAAGCATACAGATGAAACTGAAAGGAGAAGGGATTAAAGGGCCATCATTCAGGGTGTGGGTTTCTAATGGGCAGGGACTTCTTAACATGAGGTTCAGCCAGTCCATGCTTGCTAACGAGGGTCTGAAAGTGGTTTGAAATAACTTGAACACAGATTTCAAGATGTTCTGCCTTTTAGGAATACCCAGCAGATAGTAAATATCATGAAAATTAATTGTGCCAAACAGATTCCCACAATTTAAACTGAATTGTCAGAAAAGCATAATAAAAGATTGAAATTATGTCTCGCACAAGGAATAAATTTAACCTGATTGTTTCACTCAAAATTAAATTAAAGGCTGGATGTACTTACTTTTTAATATGTTTTACATTGTTATATGACTTCCTTTAGAGTCATTTCTGTCTAAGCAATATTTCTCTAAAGCAGGTCATGTAAATTTTCTCTCTCTAGTGTCTTTTACATCACCAAAGCTGGCCATGTATCTTCCATATAACTCACAATGACAGTTGAGGCATGCACGTATTTCTAACCTCTGCTCTGTCTTTGATTCACGTGGAGAAAAATCGATTTCTACACTATGCCACCCTAATTTTGGATGGCTCTACTGACCACAATAGCAAATGCTAAAGAGACTGATTCTCACTTCCCTGGTCCAATACTCTAGAGGAGAATGACCAGAGAACACAGAGGACGGGGTCTCTTGTGTCTTTGTTTGCGAGGACTGTCACGAGCCTTCAGACCTCCTCTTCCGCCCAGTTCTCCCTCACAATCTTCACCCTCTGCTCTCCCCAGCCTTTCAGACCCCAGGGGCCCTGCACACCCCGAGCTCTTACTCACCTGCTTGCTTCTCAGGCCCCACCCACACTCACCTGTCTTGAAGTGCTGAATTTGTGGACAGGGTGCCCCCACCATAGGTACTCCGTCTTCAAGCCTAGAGGCTCAGCTTCCCTCTCAGTCCTTGGGCCTGTCTTCTGCCAGATGTTCCCTGTGTCTGCCATGTCCATGCACTCCACTCCTTTCTGAGGATGGCAACAGGGATCCCCCGGGGCCTGTAGCACCTTCTATTCATGATGAATGATGACCAAAGCATACAGATGAAACTGAAAGGAGAAGGGATTAAAGGGCCATCATTCAGGGTGTGGGTTTCTAATGGGCAGGGACTTCTTAACATGAGGTTCACGCTTCCAAGATTCCAACCAAATAATCCTCTGTGTCCACAGACCATCTAGACCCGAGACAAATGTGATTTCTGCTCTCTTGTGACTGAGTCACCCTTTCCTTAAATGAGCTGGACTCAAAGGAGTGCAAGCAGAAAAGTCATTACACTATTTTTTATGTGCTAAGGCGAATGCTTCTTTGCTCCTGGATGAAATCTCAGGCAGGTCCTATGGAATTAAGAAATAGCCTCATTTTTTCTGATAATAAAAACGTCCAGTTCAATCTAGAATTCAAATTTGTCATACAATTTAGACTCCTCTCTTCCTGCCAGGTTGGGCCTGATACACGATTAGAAGCTGGCGGTGGTGTAGGAGCTGGTTAGCTTTGTCACGGCTTAAACTCCTTCTAGATTCAGGCTCCCCCTGGACTGGAGGCCAGTGAAGGACAGGGCGGGGCAAAAGCAGGCTCACTTGGTGGAGACCATTGCAATCTGGTGTCAGGATCCTTCTGTCTCTTACATGGCACTGTCATGCGTCCTCTGGGGGTCTTCCCTTGGCACCTCAGCTAACATCCTGGGGCTCTGCAACCTGCTGTTCTTTTAATGAAGTCAAAGGCACATCCAGCAGGCTGCTCCCCTCATACCCTAGGAGTCCATGGTGCACCCCTAAGTCAGGTACCTTCCTCCCAAACTCTATCTCTTTACTCTGCTCCTTGATCATGGCAGCTGAAAACCTATCTTTTCTTTGGGCTTTGCAGATGGAAGGCAGCTAGCCGTCTGCACTCACCCAATTCTGAGCCTCACAGATAAAGCTCTCTGGGTAGTTTCTGAAGTCTCCCTCATTCTTCTTAAGGTGATGGGGAAATATCCACCCCCTTCCTCCCAAGCAGGGTGGGTGGGGTGGGGCAGAGCGGTGGGAATGTCCAGCTCCTGCCAACTCTCTTCAAACTAATCCTTGCCACTGGCTGCTTCAAGCTCATAATAAATTCCTAGCTTCCTCTTTTAAGCTCTCGAGGTGGGTGACAGAACAGGTTTTGGACCACCCCTGTGCCAGCCCTACCCAGATGGTCTGACACCCTCTTAGAATAGTTTCTCAGCTTGGGGGCCTCACCCAAAGTTCCATACAGCAAGAGTCTCATGTGAATATCCCATTACAATGACTCTTTAGGAGAGTGTCGTGAAGAGTGGACTGAAAAGGCATTTGTGGTGGGAGAGCTTCTAGAAATCTAATTGTGCTCAAGGTTGACTTGCTTTTGTGTCTGGATTCATTTCTCAGGAGAACGAGGAAGCACCGCAGGGACTGGTGGTCTGAACATGGTCTGAGTGTTCTGAAGGGAATGCTGGGCATGATTAGATGTGCACCTTATGCTTTTGGAAAGAATATGTCAAAGAATAGGTAAACTATACCTTTCAAATGTACCCACAGTGAGAAACTAAAGTGGAGGCGGGTTATGAGGCACTCTGACAAGCAGAATTGCAACAAGGAGGGGCTAGAAGGCCACGGCAGCAAACTAAAAAGAGAAGACAAGATCTGGAGACTCATGCAAAGGACGAGCCTGAACCTGGAAGCCAAGTAAAAGGAAAAGTAGAGACCCGGATAAGCTGAAAGTTGCAAACAGTAAGGACAGCACAATGTTTTGTGTTTAATGCAAATAACTCCACTGTGTGCTAGGCTCCATTGTATGCATCTTATATTTGTACCAATTTGATCATCATGATAACCATACTCTGACTATCCCCATTTTACAGATGGGGAAATGGAGGTGCAGAGATGTAAAGCAACTTGCCCCATGGCTGGTGGCATCAAATCCAGGCACCCAGCCTGCCGAGACTGCGCCCTGAAGCCCTACCCACTTGCCCTTGGTTAGTCCATCCTCTTTGCTCTGAGCCTGTGAGTGCATGGATTATATTTTGCTCACATTGTAATCCCAGCATTTAGATCAATGTCTGGCAGCAACATACACTCCAAGTTTGTTCTATTGAGTCGAACAGGAGTTGCAAGCGGAACAAATGCCTCCTGTGCCCTATTTTTTTCAAAGCCTCCAAACCAAAGACAATGGATGATAAGGACCGTCCACACTCTAAAGGGAGGGGCTGACCACGTCCATCTGGATTCAGAGGAGGGTGAGCGTCCCAGCAACCTCCTGTGCAGCTGAGGAGGCTCGTGGCTCTAAGAGGAAGAAAGATTTCTTTGGAGATCTCTTTGTAGGACCAGAGAGAGCGCCTCATGGCCTCCCTGCCACTACCCCACCTTCCCGTGCCTCCAGGATAAGGGAAGAGGGACCTTAAAGAACCAGTGGTAGAGATACAAGTGGTTTCCGGGAAGGTGGGGGCTGACCGCCCACTTGCTGGCCAGCCAGCTCCTGGCTGATCTGTCAGACTCTCTAGCCTACCCCTTGCTGTAGCTTGACTGACGGGCCAGGAGGGTTCCTGGGAGGGCTTGAAATGTGGCCCTTGGGCTTGCTGGTCGTGAGACTAGGGGCCTGACTCTCCGCCAAAGCAGCCTGAAGGAGGGGACTGGCTGAAACCCCACTGAGGACCAGAAGTGAAGAGAGGGCAGAGGGAGAAATGCCGGCAAGGGCCCAGGTTGGGAAGGACCACAGCCAAGAGGGCTGCCAGCTTCAGGGACGGGAGTCCAGGAGCCAACTCCAGAGAGGGAGGGTAGAGGGTCCTCCTAAGCAAGCGTTTCCAAGTGCATGGCCCTTGGTGGGGACTAGGATCCTTGCCCAGCGGTGATGGGCAGCTGGAGGAGGGGTGGTGACAGTGGGGTGAGAGTGCTGGGAGGTCCACCCAGCGAACCTACAGAAGGATCCTCAAGGAATCTTCCGATACATGTACATCAACAACCAGAGGGACCATTACACAATGTGGAGCCCTTCCCTACCTTGGCTCTGCCCTGGGGGCCCAGAAGTATCAGAGAGAGCAGAGAAGGGACAGGAAGAGAGATCAGGTCTGACCTGAGCTGAGGTGGGCAGGGGGAGAGACTAGAGAAGCTTCTGTGTGGTCACGGAGTGAGGTTTGGATTTGGATTATACTGGACTTTTTTGGAATTGAAGAAGACCAGAGTATTCTAAAATCTGCCTGAGACAACACCAAGGCCTGGGAGAGAAGAACTGACCAGACGGGACTGAGGGCCAGTGGCAGTGGTAGGGGAACCACAGAGCTCTCTCCTGAATTCACGCCAGCCTGTTAAAGAACCAGTTACACGAGGAAGTGAGGGCAGGCTCAAATGCTAAAAGATAATGCCACGTTTCCCCAGTCCTAAGACACACTTCTGTCTTTTTTAAACATTAAAATACTACAGAAATCCAATCCCTTGTAAATCCCAGCATGCATTTATTATTTTCACCCTAAAAAGAGTTTTTTGAACTGATGCCGTCTTCAGATATATTGCATTTTAGGGTTTTGAGGCCATTTGGCCATGTAGAGCTGTCTAGAGGTTGGGCAGGTTTTAGTGCTCTCCCTTTCAGGACTGCAAGTTCAATGTCACTCTCTAACCTTCCTGCTCTAGGAAACTGTGCTGTCCAGCCTGGGGCAGGTGTTAGGAACAGGATGGGACAGGAGTGAAGGGAAGGCGTGGGGTTGGCCTGAGGTGTAGGCAGAAAGTGCAGGGAAATACCAGCCATGTTTCTGGCCAAAGATGTCCAGGGAACCACAGGACAGCCCAAGGGTTCCAGTCCAGTGGGTGAGTGTTAGCTGCTCAGTTGTGTCTGATGTTGCGACCCCATGGACTGTAGCCCGCCAGGCTCCTCTGTCCCTGAGATTCTCCAGGCAAGAATACTGGAGTGGGTAGCCAGTCCCTTTCCCTGGGGATCTTCCTGACTCAGGGACTGAACCTGGGTCTCCTCTATTGTAAGCAGATTCTTTACCATCTGAGCTAAAGGGAAGCCTAGGAGTGAGGTGGGGGCCAAAATTCAAAGTAAAAAGTTGGCCACATGAGATTGGGAGAAAAAGCGAGTATGGAGAAACCTGTAAAGAACCTTTAAAGATTTAAAAATGTTGTAAATCAACTATATTCCAATAAAACAATTTTAAGCTTAAAAATGGGTGTTTGTTCATCTGTCATTGGACGCTTAGGTTGTTTTCATGTCTTGGCTATTGTGAATAATGCTGTCATGAACATGGGGCACACATATCTCTTCCAGATAGTGGTTTTATTTCCCTTGGATAAATGCCCAGGAGTGGAATTGCTTGATCACGTGGTAGTCTCTTTTTAATTTTTTTGAGGAAACTCCATACTGATTTCCATCATGGCTGCACCAACTTATACTCCCATAATGAACTAGGGCTCCCTTTTTCCACATACTCACCAATACTTGTTATCTTTGTGAGGTGATTGATGCTAACTGAACTTATTGTGGTAATCATGTTGCAATATAAGCATATATCAAATCATTATGTTTTACACCTGGGACTAATACAATGTTATATGTCAACTACTGTCATAAAACTGATGAAAAATAAGTTATGGTAATATTTTTTTTTAAAAAAGGGTAATAAGTGCCTTTCATTGAATCTTTGGACAGAAAGAGAACTTAAGAAGACCAAGATGGTATAGTTACAGCTACAAAAAATTAGCCTAAGGAAAAAAAGTAAGTTGAACACTATAAAGTAGGGTTGAGCAACTTGTCCAACATAGCAACAACTAATAAACAACAGAACTAATTACTTCCAACTTTTCTTTAATTTTATCCCTTAATACAAAAAAACTTCAAAATGGAAAAAATTTAAAAAGTACTCACTTAAAGAAAATAAAGCTTGGAGTGGTAAAGAGTGAAAAACAAAACAAAACAAAACCAAAAACTACCTAGCTCTAGATTGGAAACACGGAGTTTTCACACAACCACTTTTTCCATGGGGGCCAACGACAGACCATGGCCCAAGGTGCAGTGGCATGGCTTCCGACTGAGCCTGGACACTGTTTTAGAATTCTGACAATGAGATGCCTCCCTTGGGCAATAAACACCAACTGAATCTATCTACCCCACGAAGCTGCCTCTTCTATATCAATTTCCCCTCCCCAGTTCAGATGAGGTCTTGAAGAATCCAGAAAGAACATAGAGGTGGATCCCAGAACCCTGGTTATAATCTTTCAGACATTTTTTAGGAAACAGGATCTTCCAAATTTTGAAAAGATGAATTTCAAACCCAGGAGCAAGAGGACTGTTCCTTCCTGGTACAAGTTGACAATCAAATATTAAACAACAACCACTATGGAAGACAGTATGGAGATTCCTCAATAAACTAAGAATAGAAGCACAATATGACTCAGCAATCCCACTATTAGGCTTATACTCTGACGACATCAAAACTGAAAGAGACACCTATACCCCAATGTTCATTGTAGCTGTCTGTACAATAGCTAGAACATGGAAGCAACCTAGATGTCTATCGACAAATGAATGGATAAAGAAACTATGGTGCATATATACAATGGAATATTTCTCAGTTGTAAAAAGAAATGAAGACGATTCAGTACTACTGAGGTGGATGCATCTAGAACCTATTATACAAAGTGCAGTAAGTCAAAAAGAGAACAAATACAGTATACTAACACATATATATGGAATCTAGAAAGATGGCATTGATAAATATGCATGCAGAGCAGCAATGGAGAAACAAAACATAAAGAACAGACCTATGAATAGTGGGGAGAGAGAAGATCGGGTGAGAGGTATGGAAAGAGCAACATGGAAACCTACACTATCATACGTAAAACAGATAACCATTGTGAATAAGCTGTAAGGCTAAGTGAAATTTTATGGGGGCTATGCAACACCCTGGAAGGGTGAGATGGGAGGAGAGGAATGGGGGGCTCAGATGGGAGGGGCTGGGGATATACCTATGACTGTTCTGGGATTATGTATAGCTGTAAACAACAAAACTCTGTAAAAGATGTATAACAATAACTTTGCTGTACACCTGAAACTAATGCAACATTGTTCCACCAAAAGACTTCTTCTATTGTTTAAAATCATTAGTAAGAATTTTGATGGTCATTAAGGTAATAATATAAATCAGTCCTTAATAAATAAAAAATGTTTCTTCTCTTTCAACAATGATTTATTAATATCCACTCCTAGAACTGTTTATTCTCTTTCAATGCAGGTTTTTAATTATGTATAGATTTACCAACCCATATTTCATTCAATTAATATACTTCTATCTGTTTTTAAGGAACTTTAGCAAGTGCTTTACTGTGTCTATGGAAACAGGATCTTCCAAATTTTGAAAAGATGAATTTCAAACCCAGGAGCAAGAGGACTGTTCCTTCCTGGTACAAGTTGACAATCAAATATTAAACAACAACCACTATGGAAGACAGTATGGAGATTCCTCAATAAACTAAGAATAGAAGCACAATATGACTCAGCAATCCCACTATTAGGCTTATACTCTGACGACATCAAAACTGAAAGAGACACCTATACCCCAATGTTCATTGTAGCTGTCTGTACAATAGCTAGAACATGGAAGCAACCTAGATGTCTATCGACAAATGAATGGATAAAGAAACTATGGTGCATATATACAATGGAATATTTCTCAGTTGTAAAAAGAAATGAAGACGATTCAGTACTACTGAGGTGGATGCATCTAGAACCTATTATACAAAGTGCAGTAAGTCAAAAAGAGAACAAATACAGGATACTAACACATATATATGGAATCTAGAAAGATGGCATTGATAAATATGCATGCAGAGCAGCAATGGAGAAACAAAACATAAAGAACAGACCTATGAATAGTGGGGAGAGAGAAGATCGGGTGAGAGGTATGGAAAGAGCAACATGGAAACCTACACTATCATACGTAAAACAGATAACCATTGTGAATAAGCTGTAAGGCTAAGTGAAATTTTATGGGGGCTATGCAACACCCTGGAAGGGTGAGATGGGAGGAGAGGAATGGGGGGCTCAGATGGGAGGGGCTGGGGATATACCTATGACTGTTCTGGGATTATGTATAGCTGTAAACAACAAAACTCTGTAAAAGATGTATAACAATAACTTTGCTGTACACCTGAAACTAATGCAACATTGTTCCACCAAAAGACTTCTTCTATTGTTTAAAATCATTAGTAAGAATTTTGATGGTCATTAAGGTAATAATATAAATCAGTCCTTAATAAATAAAAAATGTTTCTTCTCTTTCAACAATGATTTATTAATATCCACTCCTAGAACTGTTTATTCTCTTTCAATGCAGGTTTTTAATTATGTATAGATTTACCAACCCATATTTCATTCAATTAATATACTTCTATCTGTTTTTAAGGAACTTTAGCAAGTGCTTTACTGTGTCTATGATTCTCCTTCTATATTAGGATATGAGTGCTATGAAAAATGAGGTTCATATTGCATAACTGCTTTTGTGAGTGCTCAGCTCCTTATTTTCTAAGAAGTCTCAGTTCCTCTGTTTTATACAATGAAATAAACACTATCTCTTTATTTCCAACTTCGATTATTTTCTTTTTTTATTGGATGATCTAAGATTTTGGACAATGCTCTGGTTATCTGGGTAAACTACATATGGATGCTCTTCATTCGTGAGTCAGGATAATTTAAACCTCTTGTTTATGGAGAACAATGGTTTGTAGAGCATTTTAATTTACACCTGAAATACTGCAATGGGACCAGGAACTTCCATGCTGGTGATGCCACCTTCAACGACCTCAAGTCCTTGGGTGATCAATTACAGATATGGCTTCATAGTCATAAAAGTTTTATGACTTTTAGAGCATCATCTAATCAATCTTGGTGCCACTTTTAGTTGTTCTTTCTAGCTAAACACACTGAGTTCTTTCAAGGCATAATAAATCATCATATCTAGACTTTTAGCCTCGATACCCTCTATTCTCTGAATATGGTCTAAGTTTATCAAGGTCCCTCTTAACACATGGCAATGAATTACCCACTCCTATACTCCAGGTAAGGCTGAATCATCTATGAGCACATTGATGTCCAACCTTGATTCAGAAACCATCCTTCTATGAAAACTGTATAGGATCGCAGCAACTCTTCAGTACGCATTTCGTGCCTCTGGCTCTCACTGAGTTGTAAACACGAGCTCTTGCCTCTGCTTCAGTTGAACCACTGTTGAAACAAATACCTCCCTGTTGTCCCTGTTGATATTTTGGAAGCTGAATTCATGTCTCTGCATTCATTCCTGCTATATTTTAACTCATTCATTTCAGCATAATAGTGTTTAAAAATTTAAATGTGGCATCAGTGTATGAAGACAGCTCTCACAAGGACATTTACCTAGCAAAACCAAAACCAAACTGAAAATTCGGGTTTCCTTCTGCTCATCACACAGAGACTGCCATCAATTTACGGATAAGTTTTGGTGAGTGCAGAGTTCACAGTAAGACACCCCAATGTCAGTACCAACCCTCACCCACCGTTGTCTTCTATCAATGACAATTTAATGCTATACCTTCTGTTAGAAGATCTAGCATGCCCTAAATTAATTTCCAGAAACATAAAATATCATTGAAAAGGCAAAGGGTACCTTTCCTGTCCATTCCATCTTAGCCAGAATTTCTCTTCAGAACCAAAGGTAGATCCGAGGGGCATCTGACGGGTAGGGGAAGGTCATTTTCTCTGTCTTTCTCTTGTCCCCCTTTACCCAGTGGCTGTTATCCTGAGATGTCAGCAGGGTTCTTCCTGCTCTCCACTGACCTAAGGATTTGAGAACATCCTGGTTCCAAGCACATGGAGCTTGGCAAGGCATGTCTGGTTTCTAATTGAGTTGTGTTCAACCCTTTCTGGTTCCTCAGCTCTCTCATTTATAAAACAGAAATGATAGCAGAATATCCCTCACAGAATTAATTACACAAACACCGTTGTCCCTGACATGGCCTGATGGGGCGTCTCTCCCCTTCATGCCCCTGAACAGCTCTGGTTACGGCCACCAGCACCTTCCCAGTGGACATGGGTCACGGCTCCTCTGCTCTGACTTACCCACAGCACCTGATGTGGTTGATGGGTCCCTTTGTCTTGAGCCCCTCCTTGCTCGGTTTCCAGAATAACCGCTGATTCTGCCTTTCCTTCCACTGGTTACATCTTCATCTTCATTCTGGATTCCCCCCATCCTTTTCCAGACCTTGGTGTGCTTTAGAACTTGGTGCCAGGACCTTTCTTCCAACTCCATGCACACTCAGTTCATCTGTCTGGTCTGTGATTTTCAACACCATCTCTGCCCACTTTTGTATTCTTACTCTGGATGCCTCCCTGGCGTGCCAGACTAATGCTGAAATACCCATCTCAAGCTCTTTACTGAGGTCATCCGGAGCATCTGCCACTTAATAGTGTTTAAAAATTTAAATGTGGCATCAGTGTATGAAGACAGCTCTCACAAGGACATTTACCTAGCAAAACCAAAACCAAACTGAAAATTCGGGTTTCCTTCTGCTCATCACACAGAGACTGCCATCAATTTACGGATAAGTTTTGGTGAGTGCAGAGTTCACAGTAAGACACCCCAATGTCAGTACCAACCCTCACCCACCGTTGTCTTCTATCAATGACAATTTAATGCTATACCTTCTGTTAGAAGATCTAGCATGCCCTAAATTAATTTCCAGAAACATAAAATATCATTGAAAAGGCAAAGGGTACCTTTCCTGTCCATTCCATCTTAGCCAGAATTTCTCTTCAGAACCAAAGGTAGATCCGAGGGGCATCTGACGGGTAGGGGAAGGTCATTTTCTCTGTCTTTCTCTTGTCCCCCTTTACCCAGTGGCTGTTATCCTGAGATGTCAGCAGGGTTCTTCCTGCTCTCCACTGACCTAAGGATTTGAGAACATCCTGGTTCCAAGCACATGGAGCTTGGCAAGGCATGTCTGGTTTCTAATTGAGTTGTGTTCAACCCTTTCTGGTTCCTCAGCTCTCTCATTTATAAAACAGAAATGATAGCAGAATATCCCTCACAGAATGAATTACACAAACACCGTTGTCCCTGACATGGCCTGAGGGGGCGTCTCTCCCCTTCATGCCCCTGAACAGCTCTGGTTACGGCCACCAGCACCTTCCCAGTGGACATGGGTCACGGCTCCTCTGCTCTGACTTACCCACAGCACCTGATGTGGTTGATGGGTCCCTTTGTCTTGAGCCCCTCCTTGCTCGGTTTCCAGAATAACCGCTGATTCTGCCTTTCCTTCCACTGGTTACATCTTCATCTTCATTCTGGATTCCCCCCATCCTTTTCCAGACCTTGGTGTGCTTTAGAACTTGGTGCCAGGACCTTTCTTCCAACTCCATGCACACTCAGTTCATCTGTCTGGTCTGTGATTTTCAACACCATCTCTGCCCACTTTTGTATTCTTACTCTGGATGCCTCCCTGGCGTGCCAGACTAATGCTGAAATACCCATCTCAAGCTCTTTACTGAGGTCATCCGGAGCATCTGCCACTTAATAATATCCCAAACTGAACTCCCTACTTCAGCTCTTCCCTAAACAGCTCCCCTGGCACTTTCATCCTCTCAGTAAATGTCAACTCTGGCCCTGAAGTTGCTCAGGATAAAACCCTTAGGACCGTCTCTGATGTGCCTCTTCCCCTCACATTACCACATCCGGTCCATCAGCCAACCCTGCAGTCTTTACCTTCAGAGATCACCAGGGACTGAGCACCAGCTCTGCGGTCACTGCCTCAGCCCACGGCCACCATCCCCTCTAGCCTGGATTGCTGTCCAAGCTATTGAATTGGCCCTCTGGTTTTCACCCTGAAATTCTAGTCTATTTTTAGCACAGCAGCTGGAGGATGCTTTTAAAACAAGTCATTCCCATGGTCAAAGCTCTCTAGTGTACTTCCGTCCAACTCAGAGTAAAAGTCCATGCCCTTGCAGACCCTGAAGAGGCCCTACTTAATTTCCTCCCAGCTTTCTCTGATCTCACGTACCCCTCTCCCTCTTGTTCACACCACCCATTCCTTCTTTGATTCTTCTCAGGTAGGCCAAGCATACCCCCACCTCAGGGCCTATGGTCTGGTGTGTCCTCTGATTTTGTCTTGTTTGTTCATTCAGTGTTCAAATCCATCCATGAGACCTAAACATAGCAACACTTACCCCATGCTCTGTCTGTTCCCCTTAACTGACTGCTCTCTGCAGGACTTAGTGTCACCTGATACACTCACTGTATGTTTTCTTCTTTATTTGTGTGTTTCCTAGCAACCCTTAATAGAGCAGCAGAAGCTTTGCTTGGTTCACCTCTATAGAGCCTAGACCAGTGCCTGACAAAAAAGAGAAAAATCCTTGTTGAGTGGATGAATCAATGAATCAAAAGCCTTTGTAACAATACTTGACACATCAGAGGTCAAGCACTGGATGAAGGAATGAACAAACAGCATTTAGAAGTGACTATTAGCACATAGTATATGCTCAGTAAATACCTGTTGAATGAATGAAGGTACTTAGAGCAGTAGCAACACACAGTATTCACTGGTAACTTCTAACATTTATTATTTTAATGTCAAAACTCCAACATCAAGGGGTACTCCTTCTGCCTGCACAGACACTCCTTGTTTGGCACTGCAAGTAGGAAGTAAAGGAGAATAAAGAATTAATAGGTGTAGGAGGCTCATCTCTGAGAATCCCTATGGTACAGATGAATCTATTTCCAAGGCAGAATAGAGACAAAGATATAGAGAACAGATATGTGGACACATAGAGGGTGGGATGAATTGGGAGATTGAGATCGACATATATACACTACTATGTGTACAATAGGTAGTTAGCAATAAGCTGCTATAAAGCACAGGGCGGGCTTCCCCAGTGGTCCGGTGGGTAAAGAATCCGCCTTGCAGTGCAAGGAGCACTGGCTCAATCCTTGACCCGGGAAGATCCCACGTGCCGCAGAGCAGCTGGACCCGTGTATCCAGTTATGAGCCAGTGCTCTGGAGCGCATGTGCCCAGAGCCGGTGCTCTGCAACAAGAGAGGCCACTGCAATGGGAGGCCCACACAGGCTGAAGAATAAAGAGAGATGAAAATTAATAAATAAATAAAAATAGAAGAGGCCAAAATTAAAAAAAAAAAAAAGGCACAGGAGCCTAGCTTCATGCTCTGTGATGACCTAGAGGGACAGAATGAGGTTGGGTGGGAGAGAGGTCCAAGAGGGAGGGGATATATGTATGCCTACGGCTGATTCACTTCATTGTATGGCAGAATCTTACACATTGTAAAGCAATGAAATTATAATAATTTTTTTAAAAAGGAGGATAAGGACCAGGAATTCAAGGACCCTTTGTGAGGTTGCTCTTCTTTCCTTGTATGTCCAAGGAAGTTTCCACAATTCTTATCTATTCTGACTGTGGATTTCTGAATATCAGGTAATTAACATTAGCATCTGTTCTTTCCCAGATGCAACACTTCCTTATCAGATTGGGCAACAGAGAGAGAGGAGGTCACTCTTACGAGGCCTAAACTTCATTTTGCCCTTGATCTTAGTGAACAAAATGATCTCCGTGAACGAACTGTTCAAAAGGTTAACTTTTAAACCCTGAGATACTTGAATTTATAGAAATGTTAGAACCGATCCAAAATTTATCAGCTATTGGCTTCTTAGGATAAATGAGTTCACTCTGGTAACTTCTAACATTTATTATTTTAATGAATAATCAAGGGTACTCCTTCTGCCTGCACAGACACTCCTTGTTTGGCACTGCAAGTAGGAAGTAAAGGAGAATAAAGAATTAATAGGTGTAGGAGGCTCATCTCTGAGAATCCCTATGGTACAGATGAATCTATTTCCAAGGCAGAATAGAGACAAAGATATAGAGAACAGATATGTGGACACATAGAGGGTGGGATGAATTGGGAGATTGAGATCGACATATATACACTACTATGTGTACAATAGGTAGTTAGCAATAAGCTGCTATAAAGCACAGGGCGGGCTTCCCCAGTGGTCCGGTGGGTAAAGAATCCGCCTTGCAGTGCAAGGAGCACTGGCTCAATCCTTGACCCGGGAAGATCCCACGTGCCGCAGAGCAGCTGGACCCGTGTATCCAGTTATGAGCCAGTGCTCTGGAGCGCATGTGCCCAGAGCCGGTGCTCTGCAACAAGAGAGGCCACTGCAATGGGAGGCCCACACAGGCTGAAGAATAAAGAGAGATGAAAATTAATAAATAAATAAAAATAGAAGAGGCCAAAATTAAAAAAAAAAAAAAAAAAGGCACAGGGAGCCTAGCTTCATGCTCTGTGATGACCTAGAGGGACAGAATGAGGTTGGGTGGGAGAGAGGTCCAAGAGGGAGGGGATATATGTATGCCTACGGCTGATTCACTTCATTGTATGGCAGAATCTTACACATTGTAAAGCAATGAAATTATAATAATTTTTTTAAAAAGGAGGATAAGGACCAGGAATTCAAGGACCCTTTGTGAGGTTGCTCTTCTTTCCTTGTATGTCCAAGGAAGTTTCCACAATTCTTATCTATTCTGACTGTGGATTTCTGAATATCAGGTAATTAACATTAGCATCTGTTCTTTCCCAGATGCAACACTTCCTTATCAGATTGGGCAACAGAGAGGAGAGGAGGTCACTCTTACGAGGCCTAAACTTCATTTTTGCCCTTGATCTTAGTGAACAAAATGATCTCCGTGAACGAACTGTTCAAAAGGTTAACTTTTAAACCCTGAGATACTTGAATTTATAGAAATGTTAGAACCGATCCAAAAATTTATCAGCTATTGGCTTCTTAGGATAAATGAGTTCACTCTGCATTTTCCCTCCAAACTCCACGATACCAGTCTGAACTCAAGACCAGGACTTCTGCCTGAGATGGAAGAAAGATTGGGGGAGAGGAATTTTAAAGCCACATCGTTGGGGCAAAGAACAATGAAGTTATTTTTTTTTTCTTTGCAAATATATGGTCCTCAGAATTATAGAGTGAAGCTGATAGGAGGGTAGCAGTTTGGGGTTGAGGGTGGGATCAAATGTAAATTTCTTCCAAATGAAAACCAGGCAGCTTCCTTATTGACTGCACTCATTGTGGGGCCATGAAAACCACCTCTCGCGACCCCTTTCCAGGGCGACTGTTTGATGCTAATTCAGTTGGGCAGCTGGAACCCAAGGGAAACCTCTATGTAAACGCTCCTCTAAACATATTTTTTCTTTTCACTTCTTTGAAGGGTCTCAGTTTACAAGGCAATGTCAATACTCAGGCAATCCAGCCGAAGCATCTGCATATAGGGCTCTGTGGCCTGGAACTGGCGTTGATTCAGGAAACGCACAGATCTGGCAGGCATTTGTGCTCTTCCCTCCTCCTTGCACGGAAAGTTTATTCATTGCATAGGTTTGGCCATTCGCTCTGCAAACGGAGCACTGCAATCTCCTCGCCTTGACCTTCCAACTCTTTGCTGCCCTCCTCAAAGATGTGGGGAGAGGTCTTTCCCCGGGAGATGCATGAATAAAATTATACACAGGAACTAGGTTTCAAGAGAACTCACCAAGGAAAACCTGAAAGTTGATCAATGACGGACTGGCTTCTAATGTTTATTTATAGATTCTCGATTACTTGGTGGGTAGTTTGTAAGACCAAGGAAACTTGAAGCAAAAACAACAAATTCCCAGGGCTGTTCAGAGAGCTGTGAGGCACATTTAGAATTTCAGAAAACTTTAACTCATCCACACAAACTGTTACTGGCCCTTCGATGTCCTTAATATGTTCCGACCAAGCAGTCCACTGCACCCCCTATTCCATCCCCACTTTGGGAATAAACCCTCCTGCCACTGAAGTTGCCTGCCCATCTTTGGTAATCTATACCTGTCAGAAAATTCTTCATCACTGATGAGAATGGGCAGCTCAAATGAAAAATCTACTCAAATTTACAAAATTATGTCTGATTCTTTTTTTTTTTTTTAAGTCAGATTCTTCTTAATGACAGTAGGGATAGCCATAACTATGTCTAGTTTAGGTTTTGTAAATCAGTGGCTGTTAAAAATCAAAATCCCAACGTCTGTGAGAGTAGTACTCAGTCCTACATTGCATACTATGAGCCTTTAAAACAATTCGACTCATTAGTGATGCCTTTACTAAAAGCTACGGATATTGCAGATCTTACCATGAGAGGGGCACTACATCAGGTGCTGGCATGTAGGCAGCTCATCCTCAAGTGGCATAATCTCAGTTAAAAGGCTAAGAAGTTAGGGTGACCAGCCAGGCAGCAGTAGAGCTGAGAGGTGCACCCTGGGGGTTTGATAACCAAGCTCACGCTCTGCCCAAGATGATCCCCTCTGAAGTGGTCTATCCTCAGCCACTCTTCATGGACCCTCCTGGGCTGGGGTGGCTGACAGGTCAAAGAGGAGCCCTCAGCTGACCACACAGCAGCCCATACAAGGCCAGCTCAAGGTCCTTTTTCCTTCCAATTTCTCCTCAGTCGTGTGGAAATGTGACCTGAACTGTCAATGCCTAAAAGAGAGTCCAAGAAAGCACTAATATCCAGTGACATTTCTGGATGTCCTTAAAACCTGTGAGGCATACCTTTATCTTTTATATAATATTAAGTTACATAACAGCAGAATCACAGAATTTCAGAGTTGTCGGATCTTAGCAGATCATCGAGACAAGGTTTCCTCCTGATATATCTGTTGGGAATAATCCTACCAAGAGAAGACTAAAGGGTTATGAGAGAAAAAAAATAGTAGATCAATGTGGGTAGCAAAGCTAGAATAGTTGCTTTGCCTATGTACCTCTTTGGGGAAGGCAAGAGCAACTGAGGCCTAGCCCTTGCCTGTGAAGGGTTTGGAGAGTGGGGAGATGAATAGGAGGCAAGTCAGAGAGTCCAGCTGAGCCCTAAGTTTTCCTAAGCTCTGCCTCCAAGTTTTCATGGACCAATTCAAATGGACCATCTGCTGCACAGCTCTGTAGGTCGAGGCAGAAGACAGAGAAACAACCCTGGACAAATTCCCTGCTAGCTACATGCAACTAAGAAGAAAATGAACCTTTTCCACACTTTTCTAGAAGCCACGAAGTCCATTGTGTCCATTGATGTCTCTATTGTCTGAGGCTGCCCACCATGTTTTCAAGGACCCAGACTGCTGGGGTATTCTTCCCTGCAGTGAACTGCTATCTGCCTCCTCACAAGTTAGTTATCATCTCTAAACCCCAGTTTTCTTATCTCCAAAAAAGCAGCAGTTCTCCATGTTAGTGAATACCAGTGGGGATGTGTGGTTTAAAGTATATCTCAGGGCTCTACCCCAGTGGTCTTGATTCTGTAGGCCTGCAGCAGGTGATGGACTTTGCATTTTTAGCAGGTTCCCAGGTGATGCTGAGCCTGCAAGTTTGGAGACCACACTTTGGGAACCACCATTCTGACTGGCTGTTTTCTTGAGAACTCCCTGAGAATAATCATGTGGGGGGTTTCCCCTTGGGATGGTCAATTCTTCAAAGAAGCATCTTCCTAACTCGAGCTCAGGGTCTAGGCTCTACTGCCAGCACTCTGCTTGCCCAAGAGGGCTTGGAGGGAAGGTCTCATCATGAGATGGGCAAGTGCTCCTCTGATTCCCCCATTGTATTACGGTCATGTGGGTGCTAGTCCCTCAGTTGTGTCTGCCACCCCATAGACTGTAGCCCACCAGGGTCCTTTGTCCCTGGGATTCTCCAGGCAAGAATACTGGAGTGGGTTGCCATGCCCTCTTCCAGGGGATCTTCCCAACCCAGGGATCACACCCAGGTCTCTTGAACTGCAGGTGGATTCTTCACTGTCTGAGCCACCAGGGAAGCCCGTATGATGGTAGACGTACCATCAACTATTTCTAGAATCCTCCAGTCCAGAGATCCCTGTTCCATCCTCTCCAGAGAGAAAAAACTCTCCGCGTGTGCCAGCGGAGACGAGTGACAGCCCCTCTGCTGGGAATCCACACACTTCCCAAGCTGACTCCTTCCAGAGCGCCAGCTTGAGCCCCGATCACTGGAGCCACTAATCCCTGCATAGTCAGGGTGCTGAGTGCAATGAGCATGCATTTCATCTCCTACTCTGTTGGTTTAGGATTCTGGCTCTTGGGTCTGAAAAGTAAATTGTCCTTGACCTTCCACCTCCCGCTGTCAGGACTTTGCTGCTTTGGTTTTCCCCTTCATTTCCTTTGTCCTCGTGGATTTTTAAAGCCCCCGTTGCTGTCATTTCAGTAGCATTTCGAGAAGAAAGTACGATAAATGAAAATGTTCAATCTGCTCTCTTTACCCCAAAGTCCCTCACAGCGCTTGAAAAAGATTTGGTTTCGTATTAATTGCAGATCATTCTGAGCTATTTGTATTTGTAAAGACAGATGTGGCCTCATTGTGACTATTTCAGGTTTATGGACTACTTTTTTTCTTTCTGTGCTAAAGAAAGCTTCCCGTTTCAAAATGATTTTTTCTAAACACATCTCCGGTAATGACCCCCCGGAGAAAATATGGAGACTCTCCCTTTCTCTGGTTTTTCAGACTTGCATTAATTTTAAAAATGCCCTCAAGAAACAGTAAAGCTCTAAATCAGATTCATTCCAATATTCGATGTAACATATTCAAGTTGTCGGGAGTTTTACAATACTTCTAATGAAGTGCTCAGCATAATGAATTGTACAATTATAATGAAATGAGGTTCTAATGAGCAATTATCATTCCAAGGAAGAATGTTCCAGGGTTTTTTTTTTAATTCTCTTTCTCTCAAACTGGAGGCTAACAACTACTTATGAAAAAAATTAATGTGGCATATGTGTAAGTGGCACAACACTCAGTCCAACTCTCCCACACCAAGTTTTCCTTCATTTGTAGGTGGCAATATAGCTTAAGAAAATGGGTTCTGTGGACCTTGTGCACTGCTGGTGGGAATGTAAATTCTGCAGCCACTATGGAAAACAATACAGGAGTCCCTGAAAAAATTTAAAATAGAACTATCATGCTGTTGTCACTGTTTCGTCGCTATGTCGTGTCATACTCTCTTGTGACCCTGTGGACTCGAGCCCCCAGGCTCCTCTGTCCATGGAATTTCCCAGGCAAGAAGACTGGAGTGGGTTGCCACGCCCTCCTTCAGGGGATCTTCCTGACCCAGGGGTCAAAACCACATTTTCTGAATTGGCAAGTGGATTCCTTTTTTTGGTTTGTTTGTTTATTTTTTACTTTTTACAAAGTTATGTTGGTTTCTGCTGTACAACATGTATCAACCATAATTATACATTTATCACCTGGCAGATTTTTTATCACTGAGCCACTAGGGAAACTCCAGAACTACTATATGATCAAGCAACTCCACTTCCTTTTCATATCCTAGGGAAATTAAATCAGAATTTCAAAGAGATATCTGGAGTGAGCTGGAAGATAAAATGGTGGAAGTAACTGCTGAAAAACAGACTCTAGCTCAAAGAATGAAAAGAGCAGAGGACAGCCTCAGAGACCTCTGGGATAATATCAAATGCACCAATATTCGAATTATAGGGGTTCCAGAAGAAGAAGAAAAAAAGAAAGGCTATGAGAAAATTTTTGAAGAGATTATAGTTGAAAATTTCCCCAACATGGGAAAAGAAATAGTCAATCAAGTCCGAAGAAAAAGTACCTATTAATTTTAAAATGCCCTCAAGAAACAGTAAAGCTCTAAATCAGATTCATTCCAATATTCGATGTAACATATTCAAGTTGTCGGGAGTTTTACAATACTTCTAATGAAGTGCTCAGCATAATGAATTGTACAATTATAATGAAATGAGGTTCTAATGAGCAATTATCATTCCAAGGAAGAATGTTCCAGGGTTTTTTTTTTAATTCTCTTTCTCTCAAACTGGAGGCTAACAACTACTTATGAAAAAAATTAATGTGGCATATGTGTAAGTGGCACAACACTCAGTCCAACTCTCCCACACCAAGTTTTCCTTCATTTGTAGGTGGCAATATAGCTTAAGAAAATGGGTTCTGTGGACCTTGTGCACTGCTGGTGGGAATGTAAATTCTGCAGCCACTATGGAAAACAATACAGGAGTCCCTGAAAAAATTTAAAATAGAACTATCATGCTGTTGTCACTGTTTCGTCGCTATGTCGTGTCATACTCTCTTGTGACCCTGTGGACTCGAGCCCCCAGGCTCCTCTGTCCATGGAATTTCCCAGGCAAGAAGACTGGAGTGGGTTGCCACGCCCTCCTTCAGGGGATCTTCCTGACCCAGGGGTCAAAACCACATTTTCTGAATTGGCAAGTGGATTCCTTTTTTTGGTTTGTTTGTTTATTTTTTACTTTTTACAAAGTTATGTTGGTTTCTGCTGTACAACATGTATCAACCATAATTATACATTTATCACCTGGCAGATTTTTTTATCACTGAGCCACTAGGGAAACTCCAGAACTACTATATGATCAAGCAACTCCACTTCCTTTTCATATCCTAGGGAAATTAAATCAGAATTTCAAAGAGATATCTGGAGTGAGCTGGAAGATAAAATGGTGGAAGTAACTGCTGAAAAACAGACTCTAGCTCAAAGAATGAAAAGAGCAGAGGACAGCCTCAGAGACCTCTGGGATAATATCAAATGCACCAATATTCGAATTATAGGGGTTCCAGAAGAAGAAGAAAAAAAGAAAGGCTATGAGAAAATTTTTGAAGAGATTATAGTTGAAAATTTCCCCAACATGGGAAAAGAAATAGTCAATCAAGTCCAAGAAGCACAAAGAGTACCTAACAGAATCAATCCGAGAAGAAACACACCAAGACACATATTAATGAAGTTAACACAAATTAAACACAAAGATAGAATTCTCAAAGCAGCAAGGGAAAAGCAACTAGTGACATACAAGGGAAAGCCCATCCGTTTAACAGCTGATCTCTCAACAGAAACTCTGCAGGCCAGAAGGGAATGGCAGGACACATTTAAACGGCTGAAAGAGAATAATCTGCAACCAAGAATCCTCTACCCTGCAAGGATCTCCTTCAAAATTGATGGAGAAATCAAAAGCTTTACAGACAAGCAAAAATTAAAAGAATTTAGTCACACCAAACCAGCCTTACAACAAGTGTTAAAGGGACTTATATAGAAAACAAGTATAAAAGGAGAAGATCCACGAAACAAATCCATCATAACATCTAAGAAGATGACAATAGGATCATTTGTATCAATAATTACTTTGAATGTCAATGGACTAAACACCCCAACCAAAAGACACAGAGTGGCTGAATGGATCCAAACACATGACCCATACATATGCTGCCTCCAGGAAACTCATTTCAGACCTAGAGACACTCATAGACTGAAAGTGAGAGGCTGGAAAAAGATATTCCATGCAAATGGAAATCAAAAGAAAGCTGGAGTAGCAATCCTCATATCAGATAAAATAGATTTTAAAGTAAAGAAGATTCTAAGAGACAAGGCAGGTCACTACATCATGATTAAGGGATCCATCCAAGAAGAAGACATAACAATCATAAATATCTACGCTCCCAACGCAGGAGCACCCCAATACATAAGACAAACACTTTCAGACATAAAAGAAGACATTGACAGCAACACAATCATAGTAGGAGACTTTAACACTCCTCTCACACCAATGGACAGATCATCCAAACAGAAAATTAATAAAGAAACACAAGCCTTACATGCCACACTAGAAGAAATGGACCTCACTGATATCTTTAGGACTTTCCATCCAAAAGCAGAAGAATACACTTTCTTCTCAAGTGCTCACGGAACATTCTCCAGGATAGACCACATCTTGGGCCACAAATCAATGCTCAGTCAATTCAAGAAAACTGAAATTCTATCAACCATCTTCTCGGACCACAATGCAGTGAGACTAGAGATCAACTACAGGAAAAAAACCGCTAAAAACACAAACACATGGAGATTAAACAACACATACCTAAAAAACCAACTGATCATTGAGGAAATCAAAGAAGAAATAAAAAAATTCCTAGAAGAAAATGACAATGAACACACGACAGTGCAAAACCTATGGGATACTGCAAAAGCAGTTCTAAGAGGGAAGTTTATAGCAATACAATCCCACCTCAAGAAACTAGGAAAATCTCAGACGACCTTACCTTACGCTTAAAACAACTGGAGAAAGAAGAACAAAAACACCCCAAAGCCAGCAGAAGAAGAGAAATCATAAAGATCAGAGCAGAAATAAATGTTAAAGGGACTTATATAGAAAACAAGTATAAAAGGAGAAGATCCACGAAACAAATCCATCATAACATCTAAGAAGATGACAATAGGATCATTTGTATCAATAATTACTTTGAATGTCAATGGACTAAACACCCCAACCAAAAGACACAGAGTGGCTGAATGGATCCAAAAACATGACCCATACATATGCTGCCTCCAGGAAACTCATTTCAGACCTAGAGACACTCATAGACTGAAAGTGAGAGGCTGGAAAAAGATATTCCATGCAAATGGAAATCAAAAGAAAGCTGGAGTAGCAATCCTCATATCAGATAAAATAGATTTTAAAGTAAAGAAGATTCTAAGAGACAAGGCAGGTCACTACATCATGATTAAGGGATCCATCCAAGAAGAAGACATAACAATCATAAATATCTACGCTCCCAACGCAGGAGCACCCCAATACATAAGACAAACACTTTCAGACATAAAAGAAGACATTGACAGCAACACAATCATAGTAGGAGACTTTAACACTCCTCTCACACCAATGGACAGATCATCCAAACAGAAAATTAATAAAGAAACACAAGCCTTACATGCCACACTAGAAGAAATGGACCTCACTGATATCTTTAGGACTTTCCATCCAAAAGCAGAAGAATACACTTTCTTCTCAAGTGCTCACGGAACATTCTCCAGGATAGACCACATCTTGGGCCACAAATCAATGCTCAGTCAATTCAAGAAAACTGAAATTCTATCAACCATCTTCTCGGACCACAATGCAGTGAGACTAGAGATCAACTACAGGAAAAAAACCGCTAAAAACACAAACACATGGAGATTAAACAACACATACCTAAAAAACCAACTGATCATTGAGGAAATCAAAGAAGAAATAAAAAAATTCCTAGAAGAAAATGACAATGAACACACGACAGTGCAAAACCTATGGGATACTGCAAAAGCAGTTCTAAGAGGGAAGTTTATAGCAATACAATCCCACCTCAAGAAACTAGGAAAATCTCAGACGACCTTACCTTACGCTTAAAACAACTGGAGAAAGAAGAACAAAAACACCCCAAAGCCAGCAGAAGAAGGGAAATCATAAAGATCAGAGCAGAAATAAATGAAAAAGAAACAAAAGAAACAATAGTAAAGATAAATAAAACAAAAAGCTGGTTCTTCGAAAAAGTCAATAAAATCGACACACCACTAGCCAGACTCATCAAGAAAAAGAGAGAGAAGAACCAGATCACCAAAATCAAAAATGAAAAAGGAGAGATTACAACGGATAATGCAGAAATCCAAAGGATTATAAGAGACTATTATGAACAACTCTATGGCAACAAACTGGACAACCTGGAAGAAATGGACAGTTTCTTGGAGAGGATTAATCTCCCAAGACTCAACCAGGAAGAAATAGAAACTATCAACAAGCCAATCACAAGCTCAGAAATCGACCTTGTGATCAAAAATCTACCCAAAAATAAAAGCCCAGGGCCAGATGGTTTCACAAGTGAATTCTACCAAACATTTAAAGAAGAGCTAATGCCTGTTCTTCTAAAACTCTTCCAAAAAATTGCCCAGGAAGGAACACTTCCAAACACATTCTACGAGGCCACCATCACCCTGATACCAAAGCCAGGCAAAGACATCACAAAAAAAGAAAATTATAGGCCAATTTCACTGATGAATCTAGATGCCAAAATCCTCAACAAAATCCTAGCAAACAGAATTCAGCAACACATCAAAAAGCTCATTCATCACGATCAAGTTGGGTTCATCCCAGGCATGCAAGGATTCTTCAACATCCGCAAATCAATCAATGTGATACACCATATCAACAAACTGAAAGACAAAAATCACATGATCATCTCAATAGATGCAGAAAAAGCCTTTGACAAAGTACAGCATCCATTTATGATAAAAACTCTTCAAAAAATGGGCATAGAAGGAACTTATCTTAACATAGTGAAAGCCATATATGAGAAGCCCACAGCAAACATTATCCTCAATGGTGAAAAACTCAAAGCATTTCCTCTAAGATCAGGAACAAGACAAGGGTGTCCACTTTCACCACTCTTATTCAACATAGTCCTGGAAGTTCTAGCAATAGCAATAAGAGAAGAGAAAGAAATCAAAGGAATCCAGATTGGAAAATGACAATGAACACACGACAGTGCAAAACCTATGGGATACTGCAAAAGCAGTTCTAAGAGGGAAGTTTATAGCAATACAATCCCACCTCAAGAAACTAGGAAAATCTCAGACGACCTTACCTTACGCTTAAAACAACTGGAGAAAGAAGAACAAAAACACCCCAAAGCCAGCAGAAGAAGGGAAATCATAAAGATCAGAGCAGAAATAAATGAAAAAGAAACAAAAGAAACAATAGTAAAGATAAATAAAACAAAAAGCTGGTTCTTAGAAAAAGTCAATAAAATCGACACACCACTAGCCAGACTCATCAAGAAAAAGAGAGAGAAGAACCAGATCACCAAAATCAAAAATGAAAAAGGAGAGATTACAACGGATAATGCAGAAATCCAAAGGATTATAAGAGACTATTATGAACAACTCTATGGCAACAAACTGGACAACCTGGAAGAAATGGACAGTTTCTTGGAGAGGATTAATCTCCCAAGACTCAACCAGGAAGAAATAGAAACTATCAACAAGCCAATCACAAGCTCAGAAATCGACCTTGTGATCAAAAATCTACCCAAAAATAAAAGCCCAGGGCCAGATGGTTTCACAAGTGAATTCTACCAAACATTTAAAGAAGAGCTAATGCCTGTTCTTCTAAAACTCTTCCAAAAAATTGCCCAGGAAGGAACACTTCCAAACACATTCTACGAGGCCACCATCACCCTGATACCAAAGCCAGGCAAAGACATCACAAAAAAAGAAAATTATAGGCCAATTTCACTGATGAATCTAGATGCCAAAATCCTCAACAAAATCCTAGCAAACAGAATTCAACAAAACATCAAAAGCTCATACATCATGACCAAGTCGGGTTCATCTCAGGCATGCAAGGATTCTTCAATATCCACAAATCAATCAATGTGATGCACCATATCAACAAACTGAAAGACAAAAATCACATGATCATCTCAATAGATGCAGAAAAAGCCTTTGACAAAGTACAGCATCCATTTATGATAAAAACTCTTCAAAAAATGGGCATAGAAGGAACTTATCTTAACATAGTGAAAGCCATATATGAGAAGCCCACAGCAAACATTATCCTCAATGGTGAAAAACTCAAAGCATTTCCTCTAAGATCAGGAACAAGACAAGGGTGTCCACTTTCACCACTCTTATTCAACATAGTCCTGGAAGTTCTAGCAATAGCAATAAGAGAAGAGAAAGAAATCAAAGGAATCCAGATTGGAAAAGAAGAAGTCAAACTCTCTCTATTTGCAGATGACATGATATTATACATAGAAAATCCCAAAGACACGGTTACAAAACTACTAGAGTTAATCAGCGAATTCAGCAAAGTCGCAGGATACAAAATCAATATACAGAAATCACTGGCATTCCTATACACAAACAATGAAAAATCAGAAAATGAAATCAAAGAGGCAATTCCCTTCACCATCGCAACCAAAAGAATCAAATATCTAGGAATAAACCTACCCAAAGAAACAAAAGAACTGTACACAGAAAATTACAAGACACTCATGAGAGACATTAAAGAAGATTTAAACAGATGGAGAAATATTCCGTGTTCCTGGGTCGGGAGAATCAATATTGTGAAAATGACCATACTACCAAATGTCATCTATAGATTCAATGCGATCCCTATCAAACTTCCAATAACATTCTTCACAGAACTAGACCAACGGATAACATAGTTCATATGGAAACACAAAAGACCTCGAATAGCCAAAGCAATCCTCAGGAAGAAGAATGGAGCTGGGGGGATCAGCCTCCCCAACTTCAGACTCTACTACAAAGCGACAGTCATCAAAACAGTATGGTACTGGCACAAAAACAGAAATATCGACCAATGGAACAAGATCGAGAACCCAGAGATAAAGCCACGCACCTATGGGTACCTTATTTTTGACAAAGGAGGCGAACATATAAAATGGGACAAAGACAGCCTCTTCAACAAATGGTGCTGGGAAAATTGGACAGCTACATGCAAAAAATGAAGTTGGAACATACCCTGACACCATACACAAAGATCAACTCAAAATGGATTAAAGACTTAAATGTAAGGCCAGAAACCATCAAACTCTTAGAGGAGAATATAGGCAAAACACTCAAGGACATCAATCAAAGCAAGATCTTCTCTGACCCACCTACTAGAATAGTGGAACTAAAAAGACAAATGAACATGTGGGACCTCATGAAACTTAAAAGCTTTTGCACAGCTAAAGAAATTACAAAAAAGCTGAACAGACACCCCACAGAGTGGGAGAAAATCATAGCAAATGAAACAACAGACAAAGAATTAATCTCCAAAATCTACAAGCAACTGAGACAACTCAGCACTGGAAAAACGAACAACCCAATTAAAAAATGGGAAAAGGACCTAAACAGACACCTCTCCAACGATGACATACAGATGGCCCAAAAACACATGAAACGATGCTCAACTTCACTAATAATTAGAGAAATGCAAATCAAAACTACAATGAGATATCACCTCACACCCGTCAGAATGGCCATCATCCACAAATCGACAGACAATAAATGCTGGAGAGGCTGCGGAGAAAAGGGAACACTTCTGCATTGCTGGTGGGAGTGTAAATTGATACAGCCTCTATGGAAGACAGTCTGGAGATTTCTTAAAAAACTAAAAATAGAAGCACCGTATGACCCAGCAATCCCACTCTTAGGCTTATACCCTGACGAAATCAAAACTGAAAGAAGCACCTGTACCCCAATGTTCATTGCAGCTCTCTATACAATAGCTAGAACATGGAAGGAACCTAGATGCCCATCGACAAACGAATGGATCCAAAAGCTCTGGTACATATATACAATGGAATACTACAGAGCTGTAAAGAGAAATGCAGAAGAATCAACCCTGATGAGGTGGCTGGATCTAGAACGTATCATCAAAAGTGAAGTCAGTCAGAAAGAGAAGGACAAATACAGTATATTAACACATATATATGGAATCTAGTAGGATGGTGATGATGGCACATGCAGTGAAGCGACAGAAAGACAGACATGGACAGTGGACATATGGACATTGTGGGGAAGGAACAGTGGGTGAGAGGCGTAAAGGAAGTAGCATGAAGGCCTGTACTATCATAAGTGAAGAAAATAGCTCTAGTCATTGCTCTGTGAGAAAAGGGGATCCTTCAGGGGTGCTGTGTGATGGTCGGGAGGGGAGGGAAGGAGGGGATATACATGTGACTAATCTGAGAACATGCATGTCTGTGAACAACAAAACTCTGTAAAAGTTAAAAGTAAAATAAAGGTTTAAAAAAAAAAAATAAGATCCATGCAAAAAAAAAAAAGAACTACTATATGATCAAGCAACTCCACTTCCTTTTCATATCCTAGGGAAATTAAATCAGAATTTCAAAGAGATATCTATACTCCATATTCCTTCACAGTAACCAAGATATGGAAGCAACTTAAGAATCTCTCAATGGATTAATATGTAAGATGCATATTCAGCCATAAGACAGAAGAAAATCCTGTGATTTGTAACCACATAGACAGACCTTGAGGCCATTGGTCTAAGCAAAATAAGTCAGAGAAAGAAAAATATTATATGGTATCACTTATATATGGAATCTAAAAATTCTAAAATCATAGAAACAGAGATTAGAACAATGGTTACCAGGGTCTGGGGTAGGGGGGGCATAGGGAGGTGTTGGTCAAAGCGTACATACTTCCAGTTATATGATGTATACGTTCTGGGGATCTAATGTACAGCATGGTGATTATAGTTGGCATTATATCATAAAGCTTAATTATACACTTGAAAGCTGCTAAGGGAGTGATCTTAAATGTTCTCACCACAAAAAAGGGATAGCAATTTTATGATGTGATGGAGGTGTCAGCTACAGCGGTAATCATTTTGCATTATATAAGTGAATCAAATTGACCCATTGTACACCTTAAACTTGCACAATCTTACATGGCAATTATTTCTCAATAAACCTGAGGGGGGAAAAGTGGTTCTCAGGTATGGTCCTGAAATCTTTCCTGATCCATGTTTTCACATAGACAAGATGGAGCCATTTGGATGTGGGTGTCAGATAGGAAGTCATGACTCACTGATCATACCTGTGACTTGAGTCTCATTCGTGGAACACAATCCTTCCCTTCTATCCTATGAATTCGTAGTGTTAAGTGACAATAAGAGGATGAATGATCTAGAGGTTCTTTGGTATCATCAAAGATCTGAGGTTAGGAATCACCATGCTTGTTAAAAACTTGAGTCAGCATTGGGGTTGAAGGCCTGTAGGAAAATAGCTCTAGTCATTGCTCGGGGAGAAAAGGGGATCCTTCAGGGGTGCTGTGTGATGGTCGGGAGGGGAGGGAAGGAGGGGATATACATGTGACTAATCTGAGAACATGCATGTCTGTGAACAACAAAACTCTGTAAAAGTTAAAAGTAAAATAAAGGTTTAAAAAAAAAAAATAAGATCCATGCAAAAAAAAAAAAGAACTACTATATGATCAAGCAACTCCACTTCCTTTTCATATCCTAGGGAAATTAAATCAGAATTTCAAAGAGATATCTATACTCCATATTCCTTCACAGTAACCAAGATATGGAAGCAACTTAAGAATCTCTCAATGGATTAATATGTAAGATGCATATTCAGCCATAAGACAGAAGAAAATCCTGTGATTTGTAACCACATAGACAGACCTTGAGGCCATTGGTCTAAGCAAAATAAGTCAGAGAAAGAAAAATATTATATGGTATCACTTATATATGGAATCTAAAAATTCTAAAATCATAGAAACAGAGATTAGAACAATGGTTACCAGGGTCTGGGGTAGGGGGGGCATAGGGAGGTGTTGGTCAAAGCGTACATACTTCCAGTTATATGATGTATACGTTCTGGGGATCTAATGTACAGCATGGTGATTATAGTTGGCATTATATCATAAAGCTTAATTATACACTTGAAAGCTGCTAAGGGAGTGATCTTAAATGTTCTCACCACAAAAAAGGGATAGCAATTTTATGATGTGATGGAGGTGTCAGCTACAGCGGTAATCATTTTGCATTATATAAGTGAATCAAATTGACCCATTGTACACCTTAAACTTGCACAATCTTACATGGCAATTATTTCTCAATAAACCTGAGGGGGGAAAAGTGGTTCTCAGGTATGGTCCTGAAATCTTTCCTGATCCATGTTTTCACATAGACAAGATGGAGCCATTTGGATGTGGGTGTCAGATAGGAAGTCATGACTCACTGATCATACCTGTGACTTGAGTCTCATTCGTGGAACACAATCCTTCCCTTCTATCCTATGAATTCGTAGTGTTAAGTGACAATAAGAGGATGAATGATCTAGAGGTTCTTTGGTATCATCAAAGATCTGAGGTTAGGAATCACCATGCTTGTTAAAATAAAAAACTGTCTTTACTGAATGCTCATATTGCATGGGCTGTACAGGCTACAAGAGATGAAGTATTATTTTCTATTCTCACAACAATCTGCGAGGCCTATATCTAACAGATGAGAAACACTGAACCTTCGAGATGTTGAGTGAAGTGGCCCAAGTCTGTGGGCAAAAGGAACTGGAGCCGGCTGTGCCAGGCTCCTGGCTCCAGCCGGTCTTCGAGGAGGAAGCCCCTGTCTTGGCTGCCTTCTTCCTGATTTTCTCCCTTATGCCCTCCGTGACTCAGATCAAACCATTTGCTCACTGTCTGCTTTCTGGAACCTGCTTTGTGCAGGGGCACTGATTACATTGTAGCCTAGAGTGATGCAACAGGAAGGCTCTGCTTTGACCATCTGCTTTCCTCACTGGGACGGGAAGAAATGGTATGCATCGTCATTATTATTTTAAAGTTCTTCAGCTGTGAGTAACAGAAAACTCCAAACTGACCAGCTTAGAAAAGTAAAGAAAACAAATCATCTCACATAAAAATGATCCTGATGGAGGACTCCTCCAGGCTTGGTTAAGCTGGTGACGTTGCAATGCCACCAGAGCCCTAGGCTCCTTTTGTCTTCCTGCTCGGTCTTCCCCAGGGCACTGGTGCTGCTCCAGTGGGGCACCCCCCGCCCCAAGGCTGAAAAATGGTCACTGCTGTTTAGGCACTATATTTTGACATAACAGCATCCAGTTGAAGAAGAGGATCAAAGCATCAGTGCTCTTAAAAATCAAGGCAATGTTCCCCAGGACCCCTAAGATATCATTTTGCATTATATAAGTGAATCAAATTGACCCATTGTACACCTTAAACTTGCACAATCTTACATGGCAATTATTTCTCAATAAACCTGAGGGGAAAAGTGGTTCTCAGGTATGGTCCTGAAATCTTTCCTGATCCATGTTTTCACATAGACAAGATGGAGCCATTTGGATGTGGGTGTCAGATAGGAAGTCATGACTCACTGATCATACCTGTGACTTGAGTCTCATTCGTGGAACACAATCCTTCCCTTCTATCCTATGAATTCGTAGTGTTAAGTGACAATAAGAGGATGAATGATCTAGAGGTTCTTTGGTATCATCAAAGATCTGAGGTTAGGAATCACCATGCTTGTTAAAATAAAAAACTGTCTTTACTGAATGCTCATATTGCATGGGCTGTACAGGCTACAAGAGATGAAGTATTATTTTCTATTCTCACAACAATCTGAGGCCTATATCTAACAGATGAGAAACACTGAACCTTCGAGATGTTGAGTGAAGTGGCCCAAGTCTGTGGGCAAAAGGAACTGGAGCCGGCTGTGCCAGGCTCCTGGCTCCAGCCGGTCTTCGAGGATGAAGCCCCTGTCTTGGCTGCCTTCTTCCTGATTTTCTCCCTTATGCCCTCCGTGACTCAGATCAAACCATTTGCTCACTGTCTGCTTTCTGGAACCTGCTTTGTGCAGGGGCACTGATTACATTGTAGCCTAGAGTGATGCAACAGGAAGGCTCTGCTTTGACCATCTGCTTTCCTCACTGGGACGGGAAGAAATGGTATGCATCGTCATTATTATTTTAAAGTTCTTCAGCTGTGAGTAACAGAAAACTCCAAACTGACCAGCTTAGAAAAGTAAAGAAAACAAATCATCTCACATAAAAATGATCCTGATGGAGGACTCCTCCAGGCTTGGTTAAGCTGGTGACGTTGCAATGCCACCAGAGCCCTAGGCTCCTTTTGTCTTCCTGCTCGGTCTTCCCCAGGGCACTGGTGCTGCTCCAGTGGGGCACCCCCCGCCCCAAGGCTGAAAAATGGTCACTGCTGTTTAGGCACTATATTTTGACATAACAGCATCCAGTTGAAGAAGAGGATCAAAGCATCAGTGCTCTTAAAAATCAAGGCAATGTTCCCCAGGACCCCCTAAGTAGACCTGTACTCATGCATCATGGTCTAGACTGGGTCATTCTTAAATCCATCACTGATGAAGTGCACACAATTGCTGAGATTAGATTATTTTGGGTTAATTCCTGAATCAGACGAGGGAAAAGTCCAGGATACATGGATGAAGTCCAGGATTTGACAGCAAGGAATAAGGAAAGAACTGGCCATTAGGATGGAGAATCAAGAGACATTTCTACTTAAGAGAGGTGTGCTAAACTTCTCTGGAGAGAAGTCCATAGTATCAAGGTTTTATACTTCTGTATTTTGAATTGTTCTCCAGAGTTGGGGGTGTGGGAATGAAAAGGGTTGGGGCCTTGGTTAAAGAGCTACAAAGAAACTAAAGAAACCTCAACTATGTTAGAACTTAACCTAAATTTCTATGCACTTAGACAAATGCTACAACGGAGAAATACATTTAACTATTAACACTACAGGGTATCCGTAGAATTGAGGATCCATGCAGAGACAGGTCTTTATCTTTTAGGGTTAAGTTTAAGATATGGGGTATTTATAAGAAGGAACAAAACTGAGCCAGCTCTACTCTAGTGAGGTGGAGGGACCTAGAGTCTGTCATACAGAGTGAAGTAGGTCAAAAGAGGAAGACAATTCAAGTGTGTACTGTACTATGGTATGCCCAGTCACTTCAGTCATGTCCGACTGTGCAACACACAGACGGTCCTCTTCCCACGGGATTCTCCAGGCAAGAATACTGGAATGGTTTGCCATGTCCTCCTCCAGGAGATCTTCCCAACCCAGGGACTGAACCCACGTCTCCTGCTCTCCTGCATTGCAGGCAGATTTGTTTTACTTGCTAAGGCGCATGGCAAGCCCCAAAGATAGTATATTAATGCATATATATGGAATATCAAAAAGTAATACTGATGAACCTGGCAGGGCAGGAATAGTGTCATAGACACAGAGGACACACTTGTGGGCCCAGAAGGGGAAGGAGAGGGTGGGACAAATTGAGAGAGAAGCATTGACGTATATAAACTACCATGTGTGAAACAGAGAGCTACTGGGAAGCTGTTGTATGACATGGGGAGCTCAGCCCAGCTCAGTGGTCTGTGATGACCTAGATGGGTAGGTTGGGGTGGTGAGAGGGAAGCCTCAGAGGGAGAGGATGCGTGTATCCTTAAAGCGGATTCAGGCTGCTGTACAGCAGAAACCAGCACAACATCGTAACCCAATTATCTTCCAATTAAAAAAATAAAACGAGATTTGGGCTGTGAATGGCTGATCAGAAACCAGCTGAAAGCTGAAACCCAAAGGAACCAATGGCAACAGACCCAAAGGGTTACCAGCAATCCCTGGACTCTAATGTCAATATTCTGAGCTCTGCTGAGGAGCTGGCACAGGGCTCTGGTTCTCTCCATAACATCGGGGTAAAGTTCTCTGCAAGGCTGACAGGTGGTGCCACCTGTAACATTGTTACACGTCATTTGTGGCACCAGCATGAGGTTTCCTCAGCTCAGTCAAGTACGTAGGTCTTATAGGAATGTTTATTTCATCTATGCTGTTCTTGACAACACTGAGGATTAATGAGCTTCTCCAGCCCTTAGAAAGTATTATCAATCCTCAAACGAAAGAACTACCTGTTATGAAGCAGCAACATCCTTAATTATCAGACATTAAGCTCTCTACCACCCTCAGCCAGTAACCTAAGACGTGGAAAAGAAAGGATCTCTTTTTAAACCATGAATCGCATGACATTACCACCAATTCAAAAAGCTTTCATGGTGTCCTATTTCCCATAGGACAAAATCCAAACGTATTAACTTCACATCCAGGGTCCTTGAGAATCTGGTCCCTCTTTCTTCCCCACTCTTGTTTTCTCCAGTCTTACAAGATGTCTCACCCTTTCTAGCTGGTAGGAACTTTCACATTTTTGTGCCTTTGCTTAACTTCCCTATTTATTTCTACCAATTAAATTCCTGTTCATCCTGACCAAACCCAGGTCCCCTAGCACACTTCTGTCCTCACCTATCTCCCGCTGATTAATCAGAATTAATCAATGTCATTACTGTGGACTCCCATCTTTTTTTCCGCCTCTGGTTAACTCTTTTGATAGTTTCTCCAAACAAAGGCACTTTGGTGTCTAATGATCTTTCTGGGCCACCAAGTCGTCCTACAATGGAGACCACACGTATCTTCAGTGCTCCCATTTCTTCTTTCTGGGGACATAGGGAAACCCCATTTTCAGGCTGCTATACAGCAGAAACCAGCACAACATCGTAACCCAATTATCTTCCAATTAAAAAAATAAAACGAGATTTGGGCTGTGAATGGCTGATCAGAAACCAGCTGAAAGCTGAAACCCAAAGGAACCAATGGCAACAGACCCAAAGGGTTACCAGCAATCCCTGGACTCTAATGTCAATATTCTGAGCTCTGCTGAGGAGCTGGCACAGGGCTCTGGTTCTCTCCATAACATCGGGGTAAAGTTCTCTGCAAGGCTGACAGGTGGTGCCACCTGTAACATTGTTACACGTCATTTGTGGCACCAGCATGAGGTTTCCTCAGCTCAGTCAAGTACGTAGGTCTTATAGGAATGTTTATTTCATCTATGCTGTTCTTGACAACACTGAGGATTAATGAGCTTCTCCAGCCCTTAGAAAGTATTATCAATCCTCAAACGAAAGAACTACCTGTTATGAAGCAGCAACATCCTTAATTATCAGACATTAAGCTCTCTACCACCCTCAGCCAGTAACCTAAGACGTGGAAAAGAAAGGATCTCTTTTTAAACCATGAATCGCATGACATTACCACCAATTCAAAAAGCTTTCATGGTGTCCTATTTCCCATAGGACAAAATCCAAACGTATTAACTTCACATCCAGGGTCCTTGAGAATCTGGTCCCTCTTTCTTCCCCACTCTTGTTTTCTCCAGTCTTACAAGATGTCTCACCCTTTCTAGCTGGTAGGAACTTTCACATTTTTGTGCCTTTGCTTAACTTCCCTATTTATTTCTACCAATTAAATTCCTGTTCATCCTGACCAAACCCAGGTCCCCTAGCACACTTCTGTCCTCACCTATCTCCCGCTGATTAATCAGAATTAATCAATGTCATTACTGTGGACTCCCATCTTTTTTTCCGCCTCTGGTTAACTCTTTTGATAGTTTCTCCAAACAAAGGCACTTTGGTGTCTAATGATCTTTCTGGGCCACCAAGTACGTCCTACAATGGAGACCACACGTATCTTCAGTGCTCCCATTTCTTCTTTCTGGGGACATAGGGAAACCCCATTTTTCAGGCTTCCTTGCAGTTCATGTAAAGCTATGTGCTTGGAATTGTGTGAAAATAATGCAAGCAACTTGCAAGTGCGTGTCCTTGCTCAGTTGTTTCAGTTGTGTCTGACTCTTTGTGACCCCAGGGACCATAGCCTGCCAGGCTCCTGTCTACAGGATTCTCCAGGCAAGAACACTGGAGTGGGTTGCCATGCCCTCCTCCAGGGGAGCTTCCCAACCCAGGGATTAAACCCGCGTCTCTTATGTCTCCTACATTGGCAGGTGGTTCTTTACCACTAGTGCCGTCTGGGAATTGGGTGAAATAATGTAAGCAACTTGCAAGAGTGGTCTTTAAAAATATCTGATGAGCCTCCAGCCCACTCTTCACCTTCTGTGGATAGATGCCGGAATCCAGAGATTAAAGCAGGCCAGATCTCTGAGTAAAGACGTGCAGGAGAGCTACCCAGGAGAGCTGCTGACCCACTTTGGAAATTGTGTGAGTGAGAAATAAGCTCCTAGTCCGAGATTTGGGGATTACTTGTTATTGTAAAGCAGACTCCCTTACCCTGACTAACACAATTCCTAAGGTGGAGGGGGCCATGAATTATTCACTTTTTACTCCCTGCGGATCAGCGCTTCACAGGTCTTTCAAAAGAGA
Source organism: Tragulus kanchil (assembly GCA_022376925.1). Lineage (NCBI taxonomy): Eukaryota > Metazoa > Chordata > Mammalia > Artiodactyla > Tragulidae > Tragulus > Tragulus kanchil. Next base: position 24,461,451 of record JAIOJX010000028.1, read on the forward strand.
GATGAACAGTGAATAAAATAGTTGTCAAAAACATACATTTTCACCCGAGGAACCTGGAATCCCCTAAGAGCCTCTTTCTTCCCACTCTTGTTTTCTCCAGTCTTACAAGATGTCTCAAGGAACTTTCACATTTTTGTGCCTTTGCTTAACTTCCCTATTTATTTCTACCAATTAAATTCCTGTTCATCCTGACCAAACCCAGGTCCCCTAGCACACTTCTGTCCTCACCTATCTCCCGCTGATTAATCAGAATTAATCAATGTCATTACTGTGGACTCCCATCTTTTTTTCCGCCTCTGGTTAACTCTTTTGATAGTTTCTCCAAACAAAGGCACTTTGGTGTCTAATGATCTTTCTGGGCCACCAAGTCGTCCTACAATGGAGACCACACGTATCTTCAGTGCTCCCATTTCTTCTTTCTGGGGACATAGGGAAACCCCATTTTTCAGGCTTCCTTGCAGTTCATGTAAAGCTATGTGCTTGGAATTGTGTGAAAATAATGCAAGCAACTTGCAAGTGCGTGTCCTTGCTCAGTTGTTTCAGTTGTGTCTGACTCTTTGTGACCCCAGGGACCATAGCCTGCCAGGCTCCTGTCTACAGGATTCTCCAGGCAAGAACACTGGAGTGGGTTGCCATGCCCTCCTCCAGGGGAGCTTCCCAACCCAGGGATTAAACCCGCTCTCTTATGTCTCCTACATTGGCAGGTGGTTCTTTACCACTAGTGCCGTCTGGGAATTGGGTGAAATAATGTAAGCAACTTGCAAGAGTGGTCTTTAAAAATATCTGATGAGCCTCCAGCCCACTCTTCACCTTCTGTGGATAGATGCCGGAATCCAGAGATTAAAGCAGGCCAGATCTCTGAGTAAAGACGTGCAGGAGAGCTACCCAGGAGAGCTGCTGACCCACTTTGGAAATTGTGTGAGTGAGAAATAAGCTCCTAGTCCGAGATTTGGGGATTACTTGTTATTGTAAAGCAGACTCCCTTACCCTGACTAACACAATTCCTAAGGTGGAGGGGGCCATGAATTATTCACTTTTTACTCCCTGCGGATCAGCGCTTCACAGGTCTTTCAAAAGAGAGATGAACAGTGAATAAAATAGTTGTCAAAAACATACATTTTCACCCGAGGAACCTGGAATCCCCTAAGAGCAACATCTACGTTTCCTGTGACCATGAGATTAATGATTGAACAGACGTGTGTTTCTGATATTTGATGGCCGACTTCAGCAAGAAGATTGAGGCGAAGATGGGGTGGAGGAGTGGCCAGGGCATTCCCCCCATGGTTGACTCACCTCCTTCCAGATATCACCTTCACAGCAGGGTTTTCAGGACTCACCCCGCTGCAGGAGCACTCACTTTTTTTTCTAATATTATTCTCTTATCTTAGCAGTTACTTTCATAGAACTTACCTCAGGGGTCTTCCTGGCAGTCCAGTGGTTAAAACACTGTGCTTCCACAGCAGGGGTCCTGGGTTTGATCTCTGGCCAGGGAACTACAAGGCAAAAAAAAAAAAAAAAGAGAGAGAGAGAATTAATTAAGATTGTAATTCAGATTAGGACAGGAAACTCTGTCAAGGAAGCACATCCATGGGTTCACTGTTGTTTCCAGGTGCCCAGAGCATGTCTGGCTCATGGTAACACATACTCATGATGGTGGTTAATGTGAAAAAGGAGACAGAAGATGCCCCAAGGGGGAAAAAATCACTGTAGGGTGAAGGCAAACAGCTCACATTTCCAACTCCCCAAAGCCGTAGTTGTACACAGGGAAATAAGAAATGAAAAGGTAAAGTTATGTTCCATAAAATATGTTTAAGAAGAAAGGAATATGACTGATAACATGGTTAAAATCAGGTGACTTCACATCTATAGGAGGAAATTTTAGTTAACTGGAAAATCATCGAACTCAATGTGATTCTTCAAAGAGTCCAAATAAATGAGACCTGAGTAGTTAGTCTTCCACCATTTCATTAGTTCATTTCTCAAATTTTAGTAGAATTTTGTAAATTGCTGGATTCAGGTAGCAGAAACCCCTAAGCTCCTAGTCCGAGATTTGGGGATTACTTGTTATTGTAAAGCAGACTCCCTTACCCTGACTAACACAATTCCTAAGGTGGAGGGGGCCATGAATTATTCACTTTTTACTCCCTGCGGATCAGCGCTTCACAGGTCTTTCAAAAGAGAGATGAACAGTGAATAAAATAGTTGTCAAAAACATACATTTTCACCCGAGGAACCTGGAATCCCCTAAGAGCAACATCTACGTTTCCTGTGACCATGAGATTAATGATTGAACAGACGTGTGTTTCTGATATTTGATGGCCGACTTCAGCAAGAAGATTGAGGCGAAGATGGGGTGGAGGAGTGGCCAGGGCATTCCCCCCATGGTTGACTCACCTCCTTCCAGATATCACCTTCACAGCAGGGTTTTCAGGACTCCCCCCGCTGCAGGAGCACTCACTTTTTTTTCTAATATTATTCTCTTATCTTAGCAGTTACTTTCATAGAACTTACCTCAGGGGTCTTCCTGGCAGTCCAGTGGTTAAAACACTGTGCTTCCACAGCAGGGGTCCTGGGTTTGATCTCTGGCCAGGGAACTACAAGGCAAAAAAAAAAAAAGAGAGAGAGAATTAATTAAGATTGTAATTCAGATTAGGACAGGAAACTCTGTCAAGGAAGCACATCCATGGGTTCACTGTTGTTTCCAGGTGCCCAGAGCATGTCTGGCTCATGGTAACACATACTCATGATGGTGGTTAATGTGAAAAAGGAGACAGAAGATGCCCCAAGGGGGAAAAAATCACTGTAGGGTGAAGGCAAACAGCTCACATTTCCAACTCCCCAAAGCCGTAGTTGTACACAGGGAAATAAGAAATGAAAAGGTAAAGTTATGTTCCATAAAATATGTTTAAGAAGAAAGGAATATGACTGATAACATGGTTAAAATCAGGTGACTTCACATCTATAGGAGGAAATTTTAGTTAACTGGAAAAATCATCGAACTCAATGTGATTCTTCAAAGAGTCCAAATAAATGAGACCTGAGTAGTTAGTCTTCCACCATTTCATTAGTTCATTTCTCAAGAGATTTATATTGTGTCTAGCAAATATAGAATATTTTTGTGGAAGTTGCTGGGAATTTCAGGTAGCAGATACCATCCTCTTCCTCCTCCTCTTCAGTGACTCATAAGTAAAAACACTAAAGAAAAAAAAAAAATCCATTCACCTCACCTTTTAAAGAAAAGTGGCTTTGCCTCCTGTTTCTACCTAAGACCAGGTGCTGTGGTCTGTTCTAGTCCCATTCTAGGTCCGTTGTTGGACCGGACATAGAACTCCAGGGAAAGTGACTTTTATACAAAGTACAACCTCTTTTCTTCAGTCCTCACTTCCATTGGCCCACACCTCCCTTTACAACCACTTCATGAAAAGATACAATGCATTCCACATGGTAAAGACTCAGGACATGTCTGCTATGGACATGAGTTCGAGCAAGCTCTGGGAGATGGTGAAGGACAGGGGAGTATGGTGTGCAGTCCATGGGGTCACAAAGGGTCAGATGTGACTGAGCGACTAAACAACAACAACAACATGCAGTGAGACCATCACACCCACAAAGCTTGCTTTTCTGTGGATTCCTCTCCCAGAGAGACTGTACCTCCCCCATCTTGTCCTCCCCAAATGGAATGTTCCCTCTTTATCGCTCAGTTCCTGCAGTCCCTGGGCCACACGTCAGTGGTCCTTCCGGAGTCTCTCATGATCACTAGGACCTTTTCAAGTCACTTCCAGTTTGTCCCCAGACTGGCCAAAATCGCTGCCTGTCTCACTCCCCTCCCCGCATCCTGAAGCAGTAGTTCCATCTGAAACTGGGGCACAGTGAGCTCTGAGAGATGGAGCGGTTTTTCCCTTGCTGTCTACCTCAAGAGAGCTGTCTACCTCGTGTAAAGCAAGCTGAATGTTCCTGTTGATTTCTTTAACTCCAGTAATTCCAGTGTTTTCCCTACAAGGTAGCTCAGTGAAATAGTGAAATAGAAAACACAGTGATTCAGCAGTCTAGAAAACATGGGCGCACAGGTTCTGGGTCTGCCCCTCATTAACTGTGGGATCAAGGACACACAAAATCTTCACCTCTCTGAATTGGACCAGAAGGTCATCATCTTTTACTCTGAAAAGTCTATGTGTGTATTTTTCATCCTAACCTGTATGGTTTCTATTGACCAATACATGGTATTATCTCTTGCGAAAGAACAGTTTGCTGATAATGGCAGATATCTGAGAGTTCTTCCTGCTGAATTATCATCAAAGTAAGACAGAGCCCCACAGCTGTCGCCTCTCAGTAAGGCTGCATGGAAATACCTCATGTGATAAGGTGTTTCTTTGATATTTCTTGGGCTTTCCTTGATTCTTGGAGCTTTGTTTCCACACAAGCTCTTCTAGCAAATAGGAATGTTTATATCATTAAGTTCTATGGCATTATTGAAGTTCAACAAATAACACTTTTGAACAGGAGCAGATTTGAATGGGTAGAATGTATTTGCCTGTGGGTTGATAATTAGCTGTATAATTCACTTCTTTGTTCAGCTAGTGCTGAAATTTTATGTCCCTGGACTGGGATTAGATTCCCTAACCATTCAAAGGGCTATTCAGAGAGTATCTCTCCTTCACTGTGGAGATGAACCATCTGAAGGGTGTGCACACATGCTAAGTCTCTTCATTCGTGTTCTACTCTTTGCTACCCTGTGGACTGTAGCCCGCCAGTATGTTCCAGGCAGAAATGCTGGAGTGGGTTGCCATGCCGTCCTCCAGGTTATCTTCCTGACCCAGGGACTGAACCTCCTCTCTTAGGTCTCCAGTACTGGCAGGCAGATTCTTTGCCCCTAGTGCCACCTGAGAAGCCGCATCTGAAGGATACTCTCCTATAATTCTTAAGTACGAAGCGTCAGCACTTACAAATCCTTCGTTGAATAACCATTTAGCTATCAAGGTCATTAAACAGAATGAAATGAAAGGCTCAATTATTTAAAGTCAGGCTTTATTTTTTAAAGCAATGTTTAATGTCATTGCCATAATTGCTTCTGCTAACAGGAAGGGGAAATATCACAACCTAGTTTATTTTTGCAAGAGTGATAGAGTGAAGGGATAAGGTAGGTGATTAAATAGTTAATCCCACTAGGGAACTATAAGTAGAAAGAAATATGGGAGACTCCTATAAGTTAATGATTACTCAAGAAAGCAGGTTTACTTAACCACAAAACTAAGTAAGCTTGCTTAGCAACAAAACCATGCAGCAGGAGCGGGAGACATGCTTCCAAACAATAAAACAATGGTGGCATGAGACCCACATCCTGCCCAGTGAGCTCAGGAAGTTAATGATCCCTAGCGCATACTCTCCGCACACACACAAAACAAGAATTTGTGGACCTAGCCTGACCATGCAGAGATAAGAAAACTCTCCTGCCCGACCTGGAGGAGAAGCTGATGATGGAAACAAGATGTCCACTCAAGACAAAGAACTTCTTCCCCTCCCCGCTTTTCCTTTGATTATAAAACTGTAGCCCACTAAGTTCTCAGGCACAGCATTTTTTGCTGACCCGCTTGTAAGCCTCACGAGAGTCCTGTTACAACAAATCACTTCTCATCTATCAGTTTGCTCTCTCTGAATTCTTCTCTGCACTGAGGCCTAAAGGTCTGTGGTACCAAAGCACTTCAGAGTCCCTGAAATGATACCAATTGGTTTCACAAGCATAAACTTGCTTCAGCAGGTCCTGAATCTAGAAATGAAATTTTTACTAAGTCAAAACAGCTGACTAGGGGTAAATACCCCAAACAAGAAGACTGACAGGAGACTGGGGATGGTCTCTGCTCTGAATTCCTGGAAATGGCTGCCTTGTCTCCCTTCTCTCAGGTGATCTGGGGAGAGATTACCTGTTGAGCCTGCCCTGTACATTCTTTGGTTCCTTGAACTGCACACCAGAAGCTGTTCATGATGCTGGCCCAGCCCAGGGAGAAATCACCCCTTCTCCACCAGCATCCTCCAGGCAAAACAATCAGATATCAATTACTTGGCTGAGTGAGGACAAAATATAATTGAACTTGACCTTCCGTAGCTTTGGATTGGCCTTTATCTAACTCTGCAGCAGCAGGCTCTTTTCCCATGAATGGTTGTTAATTAGGATGGTTTTGTTTTCTTTAATGGATTGATAATCCTTCCTATTACATTTAAAAATGCTTTTAAGAATTCATTCCTCGAGAGAAAAAAATTGGTCCATGGATTAAATAGTTAATCCCACTAGGCAACCATAACCAGAAAGAAATATGGGAGACTCCTATAAGTTAATGATTACTCAAGAAAGCAGGTTTACTTAACCACAAAACTAAGTAAGCTTGCTTAGCAACAAAACCATGCAGCAGGAGCGGGAGACATGCTTCCAAACAATAAAACAATGGTGGCATGAGACCCACATCCTGCCCAGTGAGCTCAGGAAGTTAATGATCCCTAGCGCATACTCTCCGCACACACACAAAACAAGAATTTGTGGACCTAGCCTGACCATGCAGAGATAAGAAAACTCTCCTGCCCGACCTGGAGGAGAAGCTGATGATGGAAACAAGATGTCCACTCAAGACAAAGAACTTCTTCCCCTCCCCGCTTTTCCTTTGATTATAAAACTGTAGCCCACTAAGTTCTCAGGCACAGCATTTTTTGCTGACCCGCTTGTAAGCCTCACGAGAGTCCTGTTACAACAAATCACTTCTCATCTATCAGTTTGCTCTCTCTGAATTCTTCTCTGCACTGAGGCCTAAAGGTCTGTGGTACCAAAGCACTTCAGAGTCCCTGAAATGATACCAATTGGTTTCACAAGCATAAACTTGCTTCAGCAGGTCCTGAATCTAGAAATGAAATTTTTACTAAGTCAAAACAGCTGACTAGGGGTAAATACCCCAAACAAGAAGACTGACAGGAGACTGGGGATGGTCTCTGCTCTGAATTCCTGGAAATGGCTGCCTTGTCTCCCTTCTCTCAGGTGATCTGGGGAGAGATTACCTGTTGAGCCTGCCCTGTACATTCTTTGGTTCCTTGAACTGCACACCAGAAGCTGTTCATGATGCTGGCCCAGCCCAGGGAGAAATCACCCCTTCTCCACCAGCATCCTCCAGGCAAAACAATCAGATATCAATTACTTGGCTGAGTGAGGACAAAATATAATTGAACTTGACCTTCCGTAGCTTTGGATTGGCCTTTATCTAACTCTGCAGCAGCAGGCTCTTTTCCCATGAATGGTTGTTAATTAGGATGGTTTTGTTTTCTTTAATGGATTGATAATCCTTCCTATTACATTTAAAAATGCTTTTAAGAATTCATTCCCTCGGGAGAGAAATGGCACACACAGAAGGGGCCCATGGTAGAAGTCAGGCATGGACTGTTTCTAATGCAGGACTTTTCTAACAGTGTTTTTCTAATGCTATTAATCTAGAAAGTCTCTGGACATTTCACAGTGGTGTCTCAAGGAATCTCACCATTTGCCTATGTCTCAGGCCAAGGGAAATGCTTAGCAATGCTTTTAGGAAGCAGATTTGGACCCTGGGTTGCTGTTCTTATGTTTTCCACATACTGTGTAATTGACTAGTGGTCGCCACCCTCGTCTTCCTCTAATGTAGGACCCAGTGGGTCTCCAGGCCCTCCTGCCAGCATGCCAAGGTGATGTGCTAAACATCACCTAGGTTCACTTTGGTCTCTTCCTCGATCTCACAAAAACCTGGGGGTGCTAATGAGCTACGGCATGTAGGCCTGTTTTCTCCTCTGTTCTTTTTCCTACAGAAATGGTATTTTAGTGGGCACAGTAAGTGCCAGGAACTATTTCAAGGGCTAAACATGTATTCCTTACTTGTATCCTCACAACTGCCCTATTAGGTAGGGACTACCATTGCTCCCATTTTAAAGATGAAGTAGTTGAGACCCAGAGGATTTAAGTAATATGTCCAATCTCATAGTAGATAAGGGGATGGGCAGAATTCCAACTTAGGCTGACTCCCATGCCTACACTCTTCACTGGTCACAAATGGAGATTAGTGAGCATACATTCCATTTCAGTTACATGATGATAGTAGGAATATTGGTAACATAAAGATCTATGGGGAAAAGCCATATATATAGTCTTGAGCATTCAGGTCAATAGCCTCAAGAGATTGCCGTCACTTCAGTCATGTCTGACTCTTTGGGACCCCATGGACTCTAGCCTGCCAGGTACCTCTGTCCATGAGGATTCTTCAGGCAAGAATACTGAAGTGGGTTGCCATTTCCTTCTCCAGGGAACCGTCCCAACCCAGGGGTCAAACCCGCGTCTTCTGCATTGCAGGAGGATTCTTTACCACTGAGTCACCAGGGAAGCCCTAAAGATTACTTTAGTTCACACTAAAAATCAAAAACAAACAGACAAAAAAACCTCCTTAAAACAGACTAAGTTACACTGCATTGCTTAGTTTTGAAATCTACCCTCCATGCTCAGTCCAGGTCTTCGGCTACTGCTTATCTGGGAGGCTCACTTCTCTTCATAGTTGTAACCTGTATCTTCCATACCCATTAGAAACTTATCCCATCCCCTTCTAATGCTATTAATCTAGAAAGTCTCTATTTCACAGTGGTGTCTCAAGGAATCTCACCATTTGCCTATGTCTCAGGCCAAGGGAAATGCTTAGCAATGCTTTTAGGAAGCAGATTTGGACCCTGGGTTGCTGTTCTTATGTTTTCCACATACTGTGTAATTGACTAGTGGTCGCCACCCTCGTCTTCCTCTAATGTAGGACCCAGTGGGTCTCCAGGCCCTCCTGCCAGCATGCCAAGGTGATGTGCTAAACATCACCTAGGTTCACTTTGGTCTCTTCCTCGATCTCACAAAAACCTGGGGGTGCTAATGAGCTACGGCATGTAGGCCTGTTTTCTCCTCTGTTCTTTTTCCTACAGAAATGGTATTTTAGTGGGCACAGTAAGTGCCAGGAACTATTTCAAGGGCTAAACATGTATTCCTTACTTGTATCCTCACAACTGCCCTATTAGGTAGGGACTACCATTGCTCCCATTTTAAAGATGAAGTAGTTGAGACCCAGAGGATTTAAGTAATATGTCCAATCTCATAGTAGATAAGGGGATGGGCAGAATTCCAACTTAGGCTGACTCCCATGCCTACACTCTTCACTGGTCACAAATGGAGATTAGTGAGCATACATTCCATTTCAGTTACATGATGATAGTAGGAATATTGGTAACATAAAGATCTATGGGGAAAAGCCATATATATAGTCTTGAGCATTCAGGTCAATAGCCTCAAGAGATTGCCGTCACTTCAGTCATGTCTGACTCTTTGGGACCCCATGGACTCTAGCCTGCCAGGTACCTCTGTCCATGAGGATTCTTCAGGCAAGAATACTGAAGTGGGTTGCCATTTCCTTCTCCAGGGAACCGTCCCAACCCAGGGGTCAAACCCGCGTCTTCTGCATTGCAGGAGGATTCTTTACCACTGAGTCACCAGGGAAGCCCTAAAGATTACTTTAGTTCACACTAAAAATCAAAAACAAACAGACAAAAAAACCTCCTTAAAACAGACTAAGTTACACTGCATTGCTTAGTTTTGAAATCTACCCTCCATGCTCAGTCCAGGTCTTCGGCTACTGCTTATCTGGGAGGCTCACTTCTCTTCATAGTTGTAACCTGTATCTTCCATACCCATTAGAACACATCCTTTCTCCAGATTCCTGGTCATCAAGGCAATGAGCTCATCTCTTTGGGTCTTCAAGACCTTCCTCTGGGTTCTTTGCGTCAACGCCCAGGCAACCCTGATCCCCACCCCTCTCTCCCAATGGGCTGTTGGCTTTCTCTCCTCACCTTAGTTTCCTCCAAACTGAACACCTCATCTCATATGGTCTCTTTGTCTTTGATTATCACTGTTTACCCTCATCTAAATAGGAAGGATCCCAGATGCTAACTATCCAATCCTGAGCTCCTGAGGGTCATATGTTGGGGTTGATGATACAGTTGTCACTCCGCTTGCTGGGTGTCCTTGGTCTACCTGGCCCCCGTCTCTTCCACCTGCAATGCAGGTGCCCTGGGGTGGTCTATAAAGGGAAAGAAAAGCTAAGCACAACCAGAGACCAGGAGGGGTCCGTCTAAGTGGGAAATTAGGACATCTCAAGTCTGTGGCATCACTGTTGCCACTGAAGAACAACCGACTCTTGTTCAGAATCTCGGGCAGGAACTTGAGCGGAGGTTCTAAAGCGTAACACAGGAAGCTCATTTAATGTAGACAAATAGAGGCAAGTGTTGAACTAAAGCAGAAAATATTTAAAGGAATGTATGTCTCACTAGCACCCTCAACTCACTGTATTTACAACTGAATGCATCAGTTCCAGCTGAAACATCCACGTGCCCCTTACCCTCGTCTTGGCAGCCGCTGGTTTCCTTGATTTCTCCTTTTCCTTCTCATCCCATCAGCAGGTCCTGCTGGTGCCACTTCCAACATGTACCCTAAATCCTTCCATTCACCTCCATCTCCATTCTCGCCTCCCTGGTCCATGTCACCATCAACCTCACCTGCCCTCACCCACCAGCTTCCTAACTAGAGTCCCTATTCCTCTTTGCCCCTTCTCATCCATTCCCCACACAACAGCCAGAATAATTTTTGAGCACCCTGGGAAGGCCTGCATTGTATTTTAATCCTTTGTAAATTGTTCTCTGTGTAAAGCACAGATAGTACCGCCCAATCAATCACAGAACTTTCTAGATTAAAAGAAACTCATTTCCCAGCAGGGCTAGAGGCCAGGATGTTGATTAAAGTGGGTTGTGAGTCAGTCTGTGATTCACACCAAAGAACCCAACACCAACAGCCCATGGTTCTGTAAGGAAAGTGGCTTTGGTGTCCCCTTCTGGATCATAGACCTAATAAGCCCAGGAATTGTGCTCTACAACCCACAGTCATTTTAGATATATCAGAGGAAATCCACAGACTAAAAAATAAATCAATCTGTGAATAAATACACTGAGATGGGAGACAAGATCTCCAAAAACTGATTACACTATCACCTTGGAAAATATACAGCTGAAGAGATTTCCATACGAAAGGACTGGAATTTCTGTGTGTTTCTTTTTTAACTTTTTCTCCAAGTTGACAACTGGCCAAAGAGTCTTCCAGCTTATTGCCTCTTCCCTAGTTTCAGGATGAAACTATATTTGGTTTGATTATATAAGAAAAAGAGAGGAGAGACTTTGGCCTGAAAAACAAACCACGGGACTCTTCTTACCTAAAAGTGCACGTAGAGGTATTATTTTCATTCCTAAAAGAAGGTCATTTACATACACACACATAAAATATGCCAGCATGGCATGCGGCTTTTTTTTCCAGGCCCTTTGCCTGAAGATGCAGAGCTGATGGGCTGGTCTACATTGGTCCCAGACACTGAGAAAACCCAGGTTTCCCAGGAACTAAAGAGCTGCTCTGTGTTGACTCAACATCTCCTATACTTCAGCTGCCACACATGGTTCCCTGCTTGTAATTCAGCCACGATTGTGGCTTCAGCTTTGTCTATGCAAAGCAGTAGTTTCTCCAGGGCTCCGAGGATCTAAGAGGTCAGAGACCTTAGTTCAACTTCTGGCATTCAGTGTATAAAGAGCCCTTCCAGCTCCCCTTGAAATACCTGGTCCTGAGTTGAACCTCTTGAGGCCTCCCGGGGTCTTGAGGTCTGCCAAGATGGTAAGTTATACCTGGGCCCTCTGATCAGCCTTCTGTGTAAGTGCAACTTGGAGGTAGAGTCTAAGGTTTCCAACCCCAAGTCAGGACCTACGGTCTGGAACACGATCTGATAGTGAGTCAGTCTTGGAGTATTCATAGCTATATTTATCACATATGGGAACATTTAGCACAGTGGTTTAAAATTCTAGCTTAACAGAGAAAGATGCATATGTCAACCTCCAACCCATCAGTCATTGTCTACTTTATGGTTTTATTTGTTATCTTCATTGATGTCCTGAGTTTATATTGTTTATTTACTTATCAAGTCCTTGCCTTTCCTTCTCATGAGAAAGTTGGGGCTACGAGGACAGGAACTTTATCTTATCCACTGCTACCTCTATCAGAACAGTACCTGGCACACAGTAGGCGTTTAAACAATCATCATGAAATGAAAAAAGTACTCAAAACTAGTCAAAGTTTTTTGGTCTTGATTACACTATCACCTTGGAAAATATACAGCTGAAGAGATTTCCATACGAAAGGACTGGAATTTCTGTGTGTTTCTTTTAACTTTTTCTCCAAGTTGACAACTGGCCAAAGAGTCTTCCAGCTTATTGCCTCTTCCCTAGTTTCAGGATGAAACTATATTTGGTTTGATTATATAAGAAAAAGAGAGGAGAGACTTTGGCCTGAAAAACAAACCACGGGACTCTTCTTACCTAAAAGTGCACGTAGAGGTATTATTTTCATTCCTAAAAGAAGGTCATTTACATACACACACATAAAATATGCCAGCATGGCATGCGGCTTTTTTTTCCAGGCCCTTTGCCTGAAGATGCAGAGCTGATGGGCTGGTCTACATTGGTCCCAGACACTGAGAAAACCCAGGTTTCCCAGGAACTAAAGAGCTGCTCTGTGTTGACTCAACATCTCCTATACTTCAGCTGCCACACATGGTTCCCTGCTTGTAATTCAGCCACGATTGTGGCTTCAGCTTTGTCTATGCAAAGCAGTAGTTTCTCCAGGGCTCCGAGGATCTAAGAGGTCAGAGACCTTAGTTCAACTTCTGGCATTCAGTGTATAAAGAGCCCTTCCAGCTCCCCTTGAAATACCTGGTCCTGAGTTGAACCTCTTGAGGCCTCCCGGGGTCTTGAGGTCTGCCAAGATGGTAAGTTATACCTGGGCCCTCTGATCAGCCTTCTGTGTAAGTGCAACTTGGAGGTAGAGTCTAAGGTTTCCAACCCCAAGTCAGGACCTACGGTCTGGAACACGATCTGATAGTGAGTCAGTCTTGGAGTATTCATAGCTATATTTATCACATATGGGAACATTTAGCACAGTGGTTTAAAATTCTAGCTTAACAGAGAAAGATGCATATGTCAACCTCCAACCCATCAGTCATTGTCTACTTTATGGTTTTATTTGTTATCTTCATTGATGTCCTGAGTTTATATTGTTTATTTACTTATCAAGTCCTTGCCTTTTTCTTCTCATGAGAAAGTTGGGGCTACGAGGACAGGAACTTTATCTTATCCACTGCTACCTCTATCAGAACAGTACCTGGCACACAGTAGGCGTTTAAACAATCATCATGAAATGAAAAAAGTACTCAAAACTAGTCAAAGTTTTTTTGGTAAGGGCGCAGGAACCCAACTTTGTTAAATTCCCCTCATGTTCCACCCTCATAGCTACCACACCAGGGCAGGGGTGTTGACCCCAGTTTATACCTAAAGAGACACCACATCTTCTCAGGAAGGTAACGAAAAACCAGAAGCCAGAAAAACAGTTTTTAGTCTCTGGGATGAGATGATCTGTCCGAAGATGGGAAATGATGGAATAAAATAGGGAAGGACCAGACTGATTTTTAACTGAGAACAAGACGGTCAATCAGGAGCCAGAGCTTTGCAGAGGTTCTACCTTACCATGGGAAACTCAAAGTTTGCCAGCCTGTCTTTTAAAAGTCTGCTTATATGTCCACTCTCACCTGATGTTTATCATTCTTAAGAAACTGTCATGTTCTCTTTCCTAGGGCATACCCTCTGCACACCCAGACACAGCAGGCTTTGGCAAGTGGAGGGCCTGTCTGCTGTATCTATAAGGGATGGGTTGTTAGTCCAGCATGTGGCGTGCCACCTGGGTGCCCAAAGGCCTCCACCCACAGGCCTCTGCTCTGACAGACCCACCAGGCCCACGTGTCTACCATCAGAACTCCAAGTTTGGTGGAAGTATGTTTTCAGAAGGTACTTGTTAAAATGCAGGCTTATTTATTTACTTAACTTTACCTGAGAAAGGATGCATGACTGTGCATACGCAGTCCAAGGAACCCAGCTGATGGGGCAGAGCCTGGAGTTCTAGCACCTGGTCCTACTGATAGTGAGTCAGTCTTGGAGTATTCATAGCTATATTTATCACATATGGGAACATTTAGCACAGTGGTTTAAAATTCTAGCTTAACAGAGAAAGATGCATATGTCAACCTCCAACCCATCAGTCATTGTCTACTTTATGGTTTTATTTGTTATCTTCATTGATGTCCTGAGTTTATATTGTTTATTTACTTATCAAGTCCTTGCCTTTTTCTTCTCATGAGAAAGTTGGGGCTACGAGGACAGGAACTTTATCTTATCCACTGCTACCTCTATCAGAACAGTACCTGGCACACAGTAGGCGTTTAAACAATCATCATGAAATGAAAAAAGTACTCAAAACTAGTCAAAGTTTTTTTGGTAAGGGCGCAGGAACCCAACTTTGTTAAATTCCCCTCATGTTCCACCCTCATAGCTACCACACCAGGGCAGGGGTGTTGACCCCAGTTTATACCTAAAGAGACACCACATCTTCTCAGGAAGGTAACGAAAAACCAGAAGCCAGAAAAACAGTTTTTAGTCTCTGGGATGAGATGATCTGTCCGAAGATGGGAAATGATGGAATAAAATAGGGAAGGACCAGACTGATTTTTAACTGAGAACAAGACGGTCAATCAGGAGCCAGAGCTTTGCAGAGGTTCTACCTTACCATGGGAAACTCAAAGTTTGCCAGCCTGTCTTTTAAAAGTCTGCTTATATGTCCACTCTCACCTGATGTTTATCATTCTTAAGAAACTGTCATGTTCTCTTTCCTAGGGCATACCCTCTGCACACCCAGACACAGCAGGCTTTGGCAAGTGGAGGGCCTGTCTGCTGTATCTATAAGGGATGGGTTGTTAGTCCAGCATGTGGCGTGCCACCTGGGTGCCCAAAGGCCTCCACCCACAGGCCTCTGCTCTGACAGACCCACCAGGCCCACGTGTCTACCATCAGAACTCCAAGTTTGGTGGAAGTATGTTTTCAGAAGGTACTTGTTAAAATGCAGGCTTATTTATTTACTTAACTTTACCTGAGAAAGGATGCATGACTGTGCATACGCAGTCCAAGGAACCCAGCTGATGGGGCAGAGCCTGGAGTTCTAGCACCTGGTCCTACAGGGACCTTAGGGAATTCTGAAGCACTATGGGATGTGGCCATGGGAGCCTGACTCCAAAGATACATCGAAAACCATGATCTACCATCAACAAGATGTGCTTATCATCTTGTAAGAGCCCAGACTGTCCAGTCCTTATTCTCACCTGCAAAGATCCAGTACATGGGTAAACAATACCCAGAAGTCTGGGAATAGTTCAGAGAAATTGGGTTAATGGGGCTGAGAAATCAGGAAGTAGAGTGTGCAACAGTCTTTAGAAACAGGGAAATCAAAAACATGGGTCAGGAGTCAGAATTGGGGCATTGAGTTCTGATGGAGACTGACTTCAGGCTGCACAGCAGCCTTATTCTTGCTCAGCCACCTAGTTCCTTATAGGTTCTAAGTGAAAGTGAGTGGAGGCCTCATCTCTGCTTTCATTCAACAGCTCTGGGGACCCACCTTCTCCTGTGTCCTCTGGCTTCACCAGTGGGATCTCTTTCTCCCTCCTTGATGACCATCTCATGCACACGGTTTGTTCAGGTACACACTGATATTAGTGATATTAGTGATTAGTAACAGCTGGTGTGTTTATAGGCATAAAATGTAAACTACCTGCCTTCCATCAGATATTCATTTCCATTTTACAAACTGATACCACAATTTCCCCTGTCTTCAAGCAAAAGGAGATCCCTCTTTTATGAATTCTCACTGTATGCTGTGCTTGTCTTTCAGAACTTTTGCCACAAAGGTGAGTAAATGATTGTGTAGTGCCTTGTGTGGTGTCTGCAAAGATGGGGTGCTTCTTTCCTAGGGCATACCCTCTGCACACCCAGACACAGCAGGCTTTGGCAAGTGGAGGGCCTGTCTGCTGTATCTATAAGGGATGGGTTGTTAGTCCAGCATGTGGCGTGCCACCTGGGTGCCCAAAGGCCTCCACCCACAGGCCTCTGCTCTGACAGACCCACCAGGCCCACGTGTCTACCATCAGAACTCCAAGTTTGGTGGAAGTATGTTTTCAGAAGGTACTTGTTAAAATGCAGGCTTATTTATTTACTTAACTTTACCTGAGAAAGGATGCATGACTGTGCATACGCAGTCCAAGGAACCCAGCTGATGGGGCAGAGCCTGGAGTTCTAGCACCTGGTCCTACAGGGACCTTAGGGAATTCTGAAGCACTATGGGATGTGGCCATGGGAGCCTGACTCCAAAGATACATCGAAAACCATGATCTACCATCAACAAGATGTGCTTATCATCTTGTAAGAGCCCAGACTGTCCAGTCCTTATTCTCACCTGCAAAGATCCAGTACATGGGTAAACAATACCCAGAAGTCTGGGAATAGTTCAGAGAAATTGGGTTAATGGGGCTGAGAAATCAGGAAGTAGAGTGTGCAACAGTCTTTAGAAACAGGGAAATCAAAAACATGGGTCAGGAGTCAGAATTGGGGCATTGAGTTCTGATGGAGACTGACTTCAGGCTGCACAGCAGCCTTATTCTTGCTCAGCCACCTAGTTCCTTATAGGTTCTAAGTGAAAGTGAGTGGAGGCCTCATCTCTGCTTTCATTCAACAGCTCTGGGGACCCACCTTCTCCTGTGTCCTCTGGCTTCACCAGTGGGATCTCTTTCTCCCCCTCCTTGATGACCATCTCATGCACACGGTTTGTTCAGGTACACACTGATATTAGTGATATTAGTGATTAGTAACAGCTGGTGTGTTTATAGGCATAAAATGTAAACTACCTGCCTTCCATCAGATATTCATTTCCATTTTACAAACTGATACCACAATTTCCCCTGTCTTCAAGCAAAAGGAGATCCCTCTTTTATGAATTCTCACTGTATGCTGTGCTTGTCTTTCAGAACTTTTGCCACAAAGGTGAGTAAATGATTGTGTAGTGCCTTGTGTGGTGTCTGCAAAGATGGGGACTACGTTTTAGTCCTTGAGTCCTCCCTTAGCACATAGGAGAGCCCCTGGCACACAGTGGGCATGAATGCCCACTGGATGGGAATGAATCCGTGGATGAAGAAGCATGGCTAGAGTTGGGATTCAACTTTGGGACCAAGATTTCTTCACTAAGGAGAGCTTGGGGGAGAATGGATACATGTGTATACATAGCTTTGTGCACACTATATGTATAATCTCTTTGCTGTCCATCTGAAACTATCTCAACATTGTTATTAGGCTATACTCAAATACAAAATAAAAAGTTTTAAAAAAAACAATTTCTCCACTAGACCCAACATAATCCTAGGGTTAAAAGACTTACCAGTTGGCCCACTCCATTTGCCCACCAGTTTGGGGTCAACTGGCTGCTTTTTATTTCCAGCTTTTTGACAATATCCGGTCATCTTTGATGTTGCCCCTTTTCTCATTCTTCTGATATTTTTGACCATTTTCCTGTCTTTGGAATTTGAGTTCTTCCATTTCTGTTCTCTGGCTTCTGAAATGGGCCTGGCCTTCTTCTTTAAAGGGCTTCAAATTCTAATTTTTCTTGGTTTATCTTATTCCTGCATAGGCTGTTGTGTCTATATTTTGAGGCCACTGCAGTGTTGGTTTGTCCATTTTTCACTGAACACCAGTGAGCCCTTAGCCCTTATCCCGTTCCTCCAGAGGGTCTTCTGCCAATCTGGCCTCACTGAAAGCCCCTATGGTCTGTAGTCTATGTGTAGAATTCACCTTATTTATGTGTTAGAGTTGAAGGGATGTTTATTCAGATTTACTTATATTATAACATAGTGTGGGAGATGAAGACATTTTCCTCTACCCTTCTAGGTTACTCTGGCTGGTCAAAGAATTAAATTAGCATGAGATGTATTAACAGAACAAAATCAAAGTTTAGTAATGTGAACATGGGAGAGACCAAGGAGAACTGGAGAAAAAGGTTTATTTAACAAAAAAAAAAAATAGTTAGTAGCATCCTCTTTATGAATTCTCACTGTATGCTGTGCTTGTCTTTCAGAACTTTTGCCACAAAGGTGAGTAAATGATTGTGTAGTGCCTTGTGTGGTGTCTGCAAAGATGGGGACTACGTTTTAGTCCTTGAGTCCTCCCTTAGCACATAGGAGAGCCCCTGGCACACAGTGGGCATGAATGCCCACTGGATGGGAATGAATCCGTGGATGAAGAAGCATGGCTAGAGTTGGGATTCAACTTTGGGACCAAGATTTCTTCACTAAGGAGAGCTTGGGGGAGAATGGATACATGTGTATACATAGCTTTGTGCACACTATATGTATAATCTCTTTGCTGTCCATCTGAAACTATCTCAACATTGTTATTAGGCTATACTCAAATACAAAATAAAAAGTTTTAAAAAAAACAATTTCTCCACTAGACCCAACATAATCCTAGGGTTAAAAGACTTACCAGTTGGCCCACTCCATTTGCCCACCAGTTTGGGGTCAACTGGCTGCTTTTTATTTCCAGCTTTTTGACAATATCCGGTCATCTTTGATGTTGCCCCTTTTCTCATTCTTCTGATATTTTTGACCATTTTCCTGTCTTTGGAATTTGAGTTCTTCCATTTCTGTTCTCTGGCTTCTGAAATGGGCCTGGCCTTCTTCTTTAAAGGGCTTCAAATTCTAATTTTTCTTGGTTTATCTTATTCCTGCATAGGCTGTTGTGTCTATATTTTGAGGCCACTGCAGTGTTGGTTTGTCCATTTTTCACTGAACACCAGTGAGCCCTTAGCCCTTATCCCGTTCCTCCAGAGGGTCTTCTGCCAATCTGGCCTCACTGAAAGCCCCTATGGTCTGTAGTCTATGTGTAGAATTCACCTTATTTATGTGTTAGAGTTGAAGGGATGTTTATTCAGATTTACTTATATTATAACATAGTGTGGGAGATGAAGACATTTTCCTCTACCCTTCTAGGTTACTCTGGCTGGTCAAAGAATTAAATTAGCATGAGATGTATTAACAGAACAAAATCAAAGTTTAGTAATGTGAACATGGGAGAGACCAAGGAGAACTGAGGAACTTGTCAAAATGGCCCAAGCTCTCACCTTAAATACCATCTTTAACTAAAGACAAAAAAGATGTTGAGGGTGAGAGAGTGAGTAATGGGGTGCTATCAGGAAGAGCACAGTGAACAATGGCAAGGTTGTACAGATTTAAGTCATCGCCTTCTTCATGGTTAAGAGCTTCTGGAGAATTGGTCATCTTCCTCTTCCTGGTACCTAGAGGTAGACACCCCTACGTTTAGAGACTTCCCTTACAAATAGAAGCATTTCTTACAAAAGAGTAACTCCTACTTAGTTTTTAGAATTTTTCACATCTACTGTTTCTTAGAAAATAATCATCTTAAAATAGTTATGATGCTAAAGAAATATAATTTTTAAAGGAGACACTCTTTTGTAATAGAATAAGGGAGACAGAGAGACTTCCCTGAGGGTCTAGTGGCTAAGACTCTGTGCCTAATGCAGGGGGCCTGGGTTCAATCCTTGGTCAGGGAACTAGATTCCATGTGTCACAAATAAGACCCCGCCAAATAAGTAAATAAATGCTAAAGAAGAAGAAGGGAGAGAGAATTGGAATGATATGTAAGACAAGTACATCAAGATAAGCAAATTTAAAGATCACAGGGCCAACCAAGAGGAACAAGTCAGCAATGGGACCGTGGACAAGCCACTTAACTTTTCTGAGCTACAGCTTCCAAATATACAAAACAAAGCAATTAGATAGTTTCTTATGTCCTTTCTAGCTTGTATGATTCTGTAGTATTTTGAATTTTAGAAGAAAGTTCTCAGTATAAGTTCTCAGTATAGTCTATCAAGAATAATGGCTAACTGCACCTGCTTGAGCACAAGCAGAACTCTGTGCTAATTTCCTCACATTCCAGGTTGGATTTCCATTTGTGCCTTTGACAAAGTAAGTATTGGCTTTTTGGAATTTTTTAATTACCTTGAGACGAGTGTATTGACATGGTTCTCGGAGCAGTCTTAGCATACCAGAAATGTAGGATTCTAACAGTCTTACAGCAGGTTATTCATTCTTTGGTATTTGATTTGACATTTATTTTTCTTTTTCAGCCACATTGACTTAAATATCATTAGCCCCCAAAATGCAGCAAAGGGCAACTGCATTGACTATTTTAGTTCTACTCAGTTATTGCTTTGTAAACCATCTTTTAGGGGAAAACTTCCCCTGTGAACAGGCCAGGAGGGCTGAGTCTGCACCATAGCCATACCTTCCAATCAAGCGTAGAGACTGCTTTAAATGTAACAGGAGTAAATCATGAGGTAGGATAAACACTTGTTTAATGGAAATGATTTGGAAACTTCTATTTGAGAGTGTCTTAGGAGAAAAATGAATGGATATATTAAATTATACACTTATTAGCAAAGGGAAAAAGTGTAAAATAATCCCTATAATATTGTATGATTTTCATTGAAAAAAATATCCCTGATTGACTAACATGTTGCACAACATGGGTTAATCTGAGATTCAAGTAACCCAAAGATTTCTAAAAACACATCAGAGAGAGAATCTTTTGGGTAGCAAGACTATCTCCAAATAGGGTATCTTTTCTTCCATGGACTCAGAATCTAGGAAAAAAGAGCAATAAAGGCTCTTTCATCTGGGAATTTAAATGTTTTGGGTCAACTATTTTTTTGAAGTTTGTTTTTTCTAATCGAGACTCCAAATCTGGGGGTAGATTAGGTTTGAGTAGAAGAGGAATCAAGTCATAAGCAAATTTAAAGATCACAGGGCCAACCAAGAGGAACAAGTCAGCAATGGGACCGTGGACAAGCCACTTAACTTTTCTGAGCTACAGCTTCCAAATATACAAAACAAAGCAATTAGATAGTTTCTTATGTCCTTTCTAGCTTGTATGATTCTGTAGTATTTTGAATTTTAGAAGAAAGTTCTCAGTATAAGTTCTCAGTATAGTCTATCAAGAATAATGGCTAACTGCACCTGCTTGAGCACAAGCAGAACTCTGTGCTAATTTCCTCACATTCCAGGTTGGATTTCCATTTGTGCCTTTGACAAAGTAAGTATTGGCTTTTTGGAATTTTTTAATTACCTTGAGACGAGTGTATTGACATGGTTCTCGGAGCAGTCTTAGCATACCAGAAATGTAGGATTCTAACAGTCTTACAGCAGGTTATTCATTCTTTGGTATTTGATTTGACATTTATTTTTCTTTTTCAGCCACATTGACTTAAATATCATTAGCCCCCAAAATGCAGCAAAGGGCAACTGCATTGACTATTTTAGTTCTACTCAGTTATTGCTTTGTAAACCATCTTTTAGGGGAAAACTTCCCCTGTGAACAGGCCAGGAGGGCTGAGTCTGCACCATAGCCATACCTTCCAATCAAGCGTAGAGACTGCTTTAAATGTAACAGGAGTAAATCATGAGGTAGGATAAACACTTGTTTAATGGAAATGATTTGGAAACTTCTATTTGAGAGTGTCTTAGGAGAAAAATGAATGGATATATTAAATTATACACTTATTAGCAAAGGGAAAAAGTGTAAAATAATCCCTATAATATTGTATGATTTTCATTGAAAAAAATATCCCTGATTGACTAACATGTTGCACAACATGGGTTAATCTGAGATTCAAGTAACCCAAAGATTTCTAAAAACACATCAGAGAGAGAATCTTTTGGGTAGCAAGACTATCTCCAAATAGGGTATCTTTTCTTCCATGGACTCAGAATCTAGGAAAAAAGAGCAATAAAGGCTCTTTCATCTGGGAATTTAAATGTTTTGGGTCAACTATTTTTTTGAAGTTTGTTTTTTCTAATCGAGACTCCAAATCTGGGGGTAGATTAGGTTTGAATAGAAGGAGTCTCTCACCATCATCTCTGGTTGTTACTGTTGTTCCGTCGCTAAGTCATGTCCAACTCTTTGTGACCAATGGACTGAAGTGTGCCAGGCTTCCTGTTTTCCACTGTCTCCTGGAGTTGCTCAAGTGCATGTCCATTGGGTTGGTGAGGCTATCTAACCATCTTATCCTTTGCTACCCCCTTCTCCTTTTGCCTTCATTGTTTCTCAACATCAGGGTCTTTTCCAGTGAGTCAGCTCTTCACATCAGGTGGCCGACGTATTGGAGTTTCAGCTTCAGCATCAGTCCTTACAACCTGAATATTTAGAGTTGGTTTCCTTTAGGACTGACTGGTTTGATCTCCTTCATCATCGACTGGTTTGAACTCTCCATTATCTTATCCTTCTTAAATAGCTGTCACAATATCAACTTGCTTTTAGTTGCAAGTGAAGAGAAACACTAACTAGTGGGTCTAACCCTAAACTGAAACCATTTCCGCCTCAATCTTTCTGCTGGTTTTGTGTAGCAAGTGTTAGTTTCATAATTAACCTGTCAGTGTCTTATCTCTTGGACAAAAGAAAAATCAACCAGTCACAATGTGGCAAAAGTAGATACCACCACAACAAAAAAAAGAACTAAGAAACAAAATTAAAAGAAACAAAAGAGACTTCATTAAACTAAAAGCCCCTGCACAGCAAAGGATCCACCCACAAAATAAAAAGGCAACTTCCCCTTTTTTAAATTGGAATAGAAGACAAAAATTTTCACTTATTAGCAAAGGAAAAGTGTAAAATAATCCCTATAATATTGTATGATTTTCATTGAAAAAAATATCCCTGATTGACTAACATGTTGCACAACATGGGTTAATCTGAGATTCAAGTAACCCAAAGATTTCTAAAAACACATCAGAGAGAGAATCTTTTGGGTAGCAAGACTATCTCCAAATAGGGTATCTTTTCTTCCATGGACTCAGAATCTAGGAAAAAAGAGCAATAAAGGCTCTTTCATCTGGGAATTTAAATGTTTTGGGTCAACTATTTTTTTGAAGTTTGTTTTTTCTAATCGAGACTCCAAATCTGGGGGTAGATTAGGTTTGAATAGAAGGAGTCTCTCACCATCATCTCTGGTTGTTACTGTTGTTCCGTCGCTAAGTCATGTCCAACTCTTTGTGACCAATGGACTGAAGTGTGCCAGGCTTCCCTGTTTTCCACTGTCTCCTGGAGTTGCTCAAGTGCATGTCCATTGGGTTGGTGAGGCTATCTAACCATCTTATCCTTTGCTACCCCCTTCTCCTTTTGCCTTCATTGTTTCTCAACATCAGGGTCTTTTCCAGTGAGTCAGCTCTTCACATCAGGTGGCCGACGTATTGGAGTTTCAGCTTCAGCATCAGTCCTTACAACCTGAATATTTAGAGTTGGTTTCCTTTAGGACTGACTGGTTTGATCTCCTTCATCATCGACTGGTTTGAACTCTCCATTATCTTATCCTTCTTAAATAGCTGTCACAATATCAACTTGCTTTTAGTTGCAAGTGAAGAGAAACACTAACTAGTGGGTCTAACCCTAAACTGAAACCATTTCCGCCTCAATCTTTCTGCTGGTTTTGTGTAGCAAGTGTTAGTTTCATAATTAACCTGTCAGTGTCTTATCTCTTGGACAAAAGAAAAATCAACCAGTCACAATGTGGCAAAAGTAGATACCACCACAACAAAAAAAAGAACTAAGAAACAAAATTAAAAGAAACAAAAGAGACTTCATTAAACTAAAAAGCCCCTGCACAGCAAAGGATCCACCCACAAAATAAAAAGGCAACTTCCTAATGGGAGAAATGTTCATATCATATATCTGATCAGAATAGCTGTTATCACAAGTTAAAAATAACAATCGTTTATAAGGATGTGGGGAAAAGGCAACACTTGTGCACTTCTGGTAAGAATGTAAATTGGTACAGTCACTACGGAAAACAGTATGGGGGTTCTTTAAAAACTTAAAAATAGAACTACCACATGATCCAGCAACCCCTCTTCTAGTTATTTATTCAAATGAAACAGAAACACTATTTTGAAAAGACAACTGCTCCTTCATATTCACTGCAGTCTTATTTATAATTAGCCAAGATGATGAAAACCATATTAGTGCTCACTGGCAAGGGAGTGGACAAAGATGATGTGTTATGTATAGTGTATTACATTATTGTATAATATTATTATAATTATATAACAAGATCTATAATAATAATTTATAATAATTATATGGTAATGTATAATTTGTAATAATAAGTATATAGTATTATTTATAATAGAATATTACTCAGCTATAAGAAGAAGGAAATCCTGTCTTTTGCAACAACACCTGAATCTTGAGGGCATTATGCTAAGTGAAGTATGTCATACAGAGAAACAAATTCTGTATGATTTTTAAAAATGAACTGATAGAGACAAAGAATAGACCAGTGGTTGCCACAGGCAGGGTGGAGGGTGGGAAAAAATGGGTGACCAAAAGGCACAAACTTTGAGTTATAAGATAAATAAATTCTGGCGATAGCAATATTGTGTATTTGGAAGTTGCTAAGATAGTATATCTTCAAAATTCTCATCCTTTGTACATAATACAATGGATCATCGTGTTGAACTCTCCATTATCTTATCCTTCTTAAATAGCTGTCACAATATCAACTTGCTTTTAGTTGCAAGTGAAGAGAAACACTAACTAGTGGGTCTAACCCTAAACTGAAACCATTTCCGCCTCAATCTTTCTGCTGGTTTTGTGTAGCAAGTGTTAGTTTCATAATTAACCTGTCAGTGTCTTATCTCTTGGACAAAAGAAAAATCAACCAGTCACAATGTGGCAAAAGTAGATACCACCACAACAAAAAAAAGAACTAAGAAACAAAATTAAAAGAAACAAAAGAGACTTCATTAAACTAAAAAGCCCCTGCACAGCAAAGGATCCACCCACAAAATAAAAAGGCAACTTCCTAATGGGAGAAATGTTCATATCATATATCTGATCAGAATAGCTGTTATCACAAGTTAAAAATAACAATCGTTTATAAGGATGTGGGGAAAAGGCAACACTTGTGCACTTCTGGTAAGAATGTAAATTGGTACAGTCACTACGGAAAACAGTATGGGGGTTCTTTAAAAACTTAAAAATAGAACTACCACATGATCCAGCAACCCCTCTTCTAGTTATTTATTCAAATGAAACAGAAACACTATTTTGAAAAGACAACTGCTCCTTCATATTCACTGCAGTCTTATTTATAATTAGCCAAGATGATGAAAACCATATTAGTGCTCACTGGCAAGGGAGTGGACAAAGATGATGTGTTATGTATAGTGTATTACATTATTGTATAATATTATTATAATTATATAACAAGATCTATAATAATAATTTATAATAATTATATGGTAATGTATAATTTGTAATAATAAGTATATAGTATTATTTATAATAGAATATTACTCAGCTATAAGAAGAAGGAAATCCTGTCTTTTGCAACAACACCTGAATCTTGAGGGCATTATGCTAAGTGAAGTATGTCATACAGAGAAACAAATTCTGTATGATTTTTAAAAATGAACTGATAGAGACAAAGAATAGACCAGTGGTTGCCACAGGCAGGGGTGGAGGGTGGGAAAAAATGGGTGACCAAAAGGCACAAACTTTGAGTTATAAGATAAATAAATTCTGGCGATAGCAATATTGTGTATTTGGAAGTTGCTAAGATAGTATATCTTCAAAATTCTCATCTCGATGAACACACAGATAAAGAAGCTCTGGTACATATATACAATGGAGTACTTCTCAGCTGCAAAAAGAAGTGCAGAAGATTCAGTCCTAATGAGACGGATGAATCTAGAACCTATTATATATACAAAGTGAAGTAAGTCAAAAAGAGAAGGACAAGTATAGTATACTAACACATATATATGGAATCTAGTAAGATCATATCGACAAATACAGACACAGAACATCAATGGAAAAACAGTCATAGAGAACAGACTTATGGACATTGGGTATAGGAAAGAGTGGGTGAGATATGGAAAGAGTAACATGGAGCCCTATACTATTATATGTAAAAGAGATCACTATTGTCAATGCGCTGTGGGTTAAGGGATCATACATGGGCTGTGCGATGGCCTGGAGGGGTGGGATGGGGGGATGGAATATACATATGGCTAATCTGGGACTATACATATCTGTAAATGACAAAACTCTGTAGAAGCAAAAAGGCAAAAAAAAAAAAATCAAAAAAAAAAGAGTACTCATCACAAGCACTCATATACAATATGATGAGTGTTAATTAGATTTAGTGTGGGGATCATTTAGCAATATATACACATATAAAACCATTATGTGGTATACCTAAAACTAATACAATGTTACATGTCAAATATATCTCAATAAAATTTTTAAATATAAAAATTCATATTCATACAGAGACCCTATTTTGTGGGGAGTTTGCATACTCTGTCCACACTCCTCACTTCTCAGTCTCCCTTCTCAGCCTGCAGAATTTCTCCCCTTTCTGTAGGTCACTCATCCCGGCCAGAGGTCAATATCAGGATGTGGGGAGAAAGGGCTTCTGAGTGGCTAAGCTAGAGGGAGGATGAGCTGAGCAGCAAACAGAGATGACCCACAGCCCAGGCAGAGAGACACACACACAGAGGACCTTGACTGAAGCCTGTGTTCTAAACTAAAATAATTACCAACTAAAATAATTTACTTAATCTGGATTCCCAGTTCACAGATAACCAGAAACTTAAGATGAAAATGAAAAATGATAACTCACAGGTTGAAAGTGATGATAGAGACCCAAAAAAAGACTATAAAACAGGTACAACAAAAAAACCTATAGAGTTCAGAGAGCATTTCATGAGTGACTCACCATCCCATAGGCTCAGAGTCAATTCCTCTGTATTTTTATATTTCAGATGCACAAGCATTGCACCCAGGAGGTCTTAAAGCTTGGTTTTAAAAACAATAGTCTTACGTCATCTGTAAACTTGCACGGAACTGAACTACTCCCAACCAGAAATCCTTTTAAATGAGATACCATGACCTCAAGTGTAGAGAGAAAATCCCAGGATTAGTGGGCTTGTGTTGTGGGCACTGTTTGGCTACATGAGGCTGCTCATCTGCTAAGACACCCTCACCCCCAGCGGCCAGGGTCAGGGAAGCATGAGGGCTTGTACTGGTCATGAGACGACAAAGCAAGAGTCATATAGCTTGTCCAGCCTGGCGGTGACTAAGACACTAGGAAGGCACCTGTGCATTTTATCTGAGGGCGGCACCAAGCCCATGGTGGAGGCTGGGGCATGAGTCAGAGACCTCTCGTGGCTTCTGCATTCACAGGGCTGCGTGTCTTCTCAGCAAATCCCTGAAGGGGGCAAAACCTTCCCCTACCACACCTCCACTCCTTCAACACTTTTCAAACACCTTCCTCTTCTAATGTCAAGTTCAAGCCTCACCTTACCCACAAGGCCCACCCTGATCATTTGGACATTTTCTGGCCTCTCTTTCCTCTGAAGTCTGCTCATATTAATATCCATGTCATTCATCTGGCACTTGCCACCATGTTTCATATGCCTTGCTCTCACTCACTTGCCAATTGGTTGGTGAGCTCCTAGAAGGCATAGGCTGTCTTAGAGGCCTCACATCTTCCAAAGCAAAGAGCATGGGGCCTGAACACAGCACCCTGTCAATAAATAGGCCTCTTCTGGTGGCTCAGTGGCAAAGAATCTGCCTGCTAATGCAGGGTTCAATCCCTGGTCTTGGAAGTTTCCCTGGAGAAGGAAATGCCATGCCACTCCTAGTATTCTTACCTGGAGAATGCCACGGACAGAGGAGCCAGGCGGGCTACAGCTCATGGGGTTGCAAAGAGACAGACATGACTTAGCAACTGAACAACAACAACTTCATTGAGCGCATATTGATTCGCTACCTGCTATGTGTCAACTCCACAAAATCCCTGTCCTCATGGAGTTCACAGTCTAGTGGGGGAGACAGTCAAGAACAAATACATAAAATGTATGGTACCTTAGATGGTGTAAGTTGCTAAGGAGAAAAAATTATATGAAACGTGGGCGCTGTGGTGGCTTTGAATTTCAGATTGTGTTTAGAAATGATCTGAATTGTTTCTAAATTTAGAAATTTTAGATTAAGGAGAAGGTAACCTTTGAGTAAAGATCTGCAGAAGTCCGTGAGAGAGCCACACAGACATCTGGGGAAATACACTCCAGGAGGAGGGAACAGCAGGCAGAGACCCTTTTAATTATGGCATTAACAGACACTGCTGCTAGACCCCTGGGATCAGGACTTTATTTCAACTTAAAAAGTCATGCTTGTTGGGCTTCCCCTGGTGGTCCAGTGGGTAAGGACACCGCCTTGCAGTGCAAGGGGTGCCGGTTCGATTCCTGGCCTGGGAAGATCCCACGTGCCTCGGAGTGGCTGGACCGATGTGTCCAATTGCCGAGCCAGAGCTCTGGAGCGCATGCGCCCGGAGCCGGCGCTCTGCGACGATGGACTCCACCGCGATGGGAGGCCCGCAGGAGCCAAAGAACAAAGAAGGATGAAAATGGAGAAATGAAAGACCAATGGAAGAGGCCTGCCGGCTCCCTTCTCTCCCTAACCCGACCCCCGCCCAAAATAAATAAATAAAATCTTTAAGAAAAAAAAAAAAAAGTCATGCTTGTTATATATAATATATATAGTAAGAATGGCATTAATAGACACTATTGCATGTGTATATGTGCATGTGTATGTATATAGCAAGATATAGGATACTGATGTGATACCATATATGGTATGATAGTAAAGCCTGGCATCAGCAGACACGAGTATAGAATCCAGGGAGCTGGACTGTTCCAGCTGCAAGAACAAAAGCATGATAATCCAAGCTCTGCCCAGCCCTTAGAAGGTTAGGCTGTCGGTCTTAAAATTGTGTGTGTCCTTGGCCATATCCTCAGCCCCTGGCAGCCCAGTTCACCACAGCAGGAACCTTGGTCCTCACCAATGGAAGAACAGTCCCACTTGGAGTAAGTTATCAATGAGACTGTTAGCAAGTCCCCTTATTATTAGCTTCTGCCAGACATTATCGTCAGAATACTTCCTTAGATGCAAGATAAATTGGTGGTGGGAATCTTGCCCACTGTGAGGCTCAGCTTTCAGCTAGTCCGGAGTTGCCCCAGAGAGCCTGGATCTGAATGGTTCATCAGGTGACATCGTCCAGCCAATCAGAATATTCAAGTTGAAGCTGAAGCACTTTTGTCTACTTTGGCTGCTGCGATGGCTTCAGGCAATGAGGTCAGAATGAAGCTTGAATGTACTATTGTAACTTCTCTTTCCTTCTCTGATGGGCCAAACTAGCCTCTTGCTTACGAACTTCCCTTTCATTAAAGACCTGAGGTAATAACCTCAAAGCTGCTGTAGAAAACAGCATTACAATGTTTGTCCTTTGCAGAAAACTGCTCAAGCTGACGGGTCATTCCTCTCCACTCCTCCCTATCCCAGGGCCGAGGAGGAGCCCTGCCTCTCAGCCCCTTAGATGCCCCACAGCCTGGATGGAGGGGCTTGCGTCTCACCCCACCTCCCTCTTTTTTTCACCCCTGGTCTTCTGGAATCATAGTGCTGATTTTTGGACGTCATTTTCTGCCAAGACTTTTTTTTTTTAAAACATCTCGTGTATGTACTGCTGCCAGACTGAGATTGATTTACCAAATAAAGGGACATTAGAAATCCACAGAGTCAGATCAATCTTTAATGAAAAACCAACAAACATTAAAAGGCTGCCACTAAGCAGCTAGGGATTGGAGGCAGCTCCGGCTCATTGGCACCCGTAGCACTCGGCCTCACTGCCAAGTTCCAGAGAACTGGCTCTCGACCCAGCTCCACCAAATTAGGCCAGTTCTCTACAGGGCTTGTGCTGCAGTGTGGATATGTGCATGTGTATGTATATAGCAAGATATAGGATACCATATATGGTATGATAGTAAAGCCTGGCATCAGCAGACACGAGTATAGAATCCAGAGCTGGACTGTTCCAGCTGCAAGAACAAAAGCATGATAATCCAAGCTCTGCCCAGCCCTTAGAAGGTTAGGCTGTCGGTCTTAAAATTGTGTGTGTCCTTGGCCATATCCTCAGCCCCTGGCAGCCCAGTTCACCACAGCAGGAACCTTGGTCCTCACCAATGGAAGAACAGTCCCACTTGGAGTAAGTTATCAATGAGACTGTTAGCAAGTCCCCTTATTATTAGCTTCTGCCAGACATTATCGTCAGAATACTTCCTTAGATGCAAGATAAATTGGTGGTGGGAATCTTGCCCACTGTGAGGCTCAGCTTTCAGCTAGTCCGGAGTTGCCCCAGAGAGCCTGGATCTGAATGGTTCATCAGGTGACATCGTCCAGCCAATCAGAATATTCAAGTTGAAGCTGAAGCACTTTTGTCTACTTTGGCTGCTGCGATGGCTTCAGGCAATGAGGTCAGAATGAAGCTTGAATGTACTATTGTAACTTCTCTTTCCTTCTCTGATGGGCCAAACTAGCCTCTTGCTTACGAACTTCCCTTTCATTAAAGACCTGAGGTAATAACCTCAAAGCTGCTGTAGAAAACAGCATTACAATGTTTGTCCTTTGCAGAAAACTGCTCAAGCTGACGGGTCATTCCTCTCCACTCCTCCCTATCCCAGGGCCGAGGAGGAGCCCTGCCTCTCAGCCCCTTAGATGCCCCACAGCCTGGATGGAGGGGCTTGCGTCTCACCCCACCTCCCTCTTTTTCACCCCTGGTCTTCTGGAATCATAGTGCTGATTTTTGGACGTCATTTTCTGCCAAGACTTTTTTTTTTTAAAACATCTCGTGTATGTACTGCTGCCAGACTGAGATTGATTTACCAAATAAAGGGACATTAGAAATCCACAGAGTCAGATCAATCTTTAATGAAAAACCAACAAACATTAAAAGGCTGCCACTAAGCAGCTAGGGATTGGAGGCAGCTCCGGCTCATTGGCACCCGTAGCACTCGGCCTCACTGCCAAGTTCCAGAGAACTGGCTCTCGACCCAGCTCCACCAAATTAGGCCAGTTCTCTACAGGGCTTGTGCTGCAGTGTGGCTCATTAGGGTGATATAGAGCACCTCGTCCAAATGAAGTTTCTTCTAGATGTAGCTGCTTCCTGAAACTTGAAGGTTTAAAAGTGCTCCCTGGAACGCTAGCTGCCATTTTGTAACTTGCATTGATCAGTGGTGAAGAAAGTACTAAATAGCTTCTGTTCTTACTAACCGGTACAAGAACAACAACTAAAATGATGTGGGACATGAAAGGATGGACAGATATTTGGAGCAAGAAATCCATTTTATTTTGGTGGAACAATATACAATGATTTAGGAATTTCGAGTCTTTTAAAAGATGGAGATAGAGTGATGCTCTTTGGAAAGTCTCTAAGGCTTTCTAATCAACTGATTTTTTTAGAGTAGTTTTTAGAACCCCCCACTGACATTAAAAATCACCTTGTGGGTGGAGTACTCAGGCCCAGTGCAAGCCAATAATCACCCAGAAGCTCTGGAGGGAGAACCTAGATGGCGATAATTTTCTTCCAAATCTCTTGAGTTGAT